>CAIGRQ010297207.1:0-11125 GCA_903798375.1 Fraxinus sp. D2006-0159
AAAAAAAAAAAAACTTATTTTCAATTTAAAGCCCTTGTTTTACAATCGTTATTTCGGGAAAATAGAGTTTTGAATAGTGATTTTTAGAAGAACATGAGGTTAAAATATAATGTGCAAAATATTTTGTTGTGTGAATGTGTGGTTAAAAATAATATATAAAAAAAAAAAGTTTGAAAACAGTGGTTGTCAAATAGGAGCTAAATTATGTGAGCCAATACATAGTCAAATGGCTAAAAGTGTCAGGAAAATGCAATTTTCTAATTGATTTTTCCACATCCTATCTTTTAAGGTTTCGTTCTACATATTGAAAGTTACGAGTTTGACCCTAAAATCACCTAGACGGAATGAATAACGTAAAATTAAAAATTATCGATTAAAAGTAGCAATTTACTTTTTAATCATTCTAGATCTTTAGTCAATCAAGTCAAGTTATCATTATGTTGAATTGTCACAATAATAAATAAAGCAGTAAAAAATAAAAAATTTGCTGACAAAGAAAATCCTTTACAGGATTAAAAACTCCGTGACCAATCCAATAACTTTCACTATAGATAATAAGAATTTACAGTATGACCCAACCTAGAAACCCCACTAGACTAGCCGATCTAATTATGCAATCTCAAAGATCCGTTGGAACGTGCTTCACTAACACCTACTCTCGATCTTTTGAAATTGTCTATCTCCTATAGATCACTAAGAACACATTGTTGTTGTACTCTTCTTTTGCCTGTGGTTCAACCTCCCCCAATCTTCAGCAATCTCTAAAAACTATTGAGAAAATATCTTCCTGATTATATTTAGGAAGTGAGTGTTTTGAATTATTTGAATTTGATATTTTTCCCAATTTGTGGTTGATTGATCTCAAAAATCAAAGGTTTAATCACATGTTTGGATATGTTCTTAGATTTTAGAAGGATGTTATAAGGATATATTATAATGTTCCACCATACACAAAAATGTATAGACATTGAGTATTCATAATATGATGAATTGGATAATATAGGATAGATAGAACTTTTGAAAATTGCGAACTAGAGTTTCTCGAAAAATACCATCGCCTGAGCGTCAGGCGAGCGATAGGTATGCACTCGAGCGACATGCGAATGACCTTGGTCCGTTTTGGACGCTCGAGCATCATATTGGCGACATGCTAGCTTAAATTCGACAACTCTTTCTCCATATTTCATACTCGAGCTCAAAGATTTCTAATTCATCTATAAAACATCCCAAAAGACTCATTGACTTTGACAATTTTTTTTATAATAATTCTTTTATTTAAACAATTTTCAATACAACTAAAAACCCAACACATACCTTATGTAACCTCAAATATCTATCTTTAAACCTTATTGGGATTTGGGGGAGAATGAATTGTGGGCTAGATTCGTAATTTCAACTCAAAAGTTGAGAATAGAATATGTAAAAAGTAATTTCAACGGGTGCTCTGTCTGAATAAGGATCTTTGCCAAATGCCCTTTATTGTAGGAATTTTTTAAGATAAAATACTGTTGAAAAATTTGCACACTCGTTAAAATCTATTTATTTATTTTTAATATGTTCAGGAATCAATTAATTTAAATCATCTTCAGGGGCAAACATTATCGGAGAAGGATATTACATGTTTGATTGGTACATTCGCTCATCGATAAAATAAGATTGACACTTACGTTGATATACTATTCGATCATTTAGATTGACACATAAATTGTAATATTGGACAATTTCTTGCCTTAATGTTGAAATGAGCTACGTTGATAACTGGTAAATTAATTTACTTGATTAGAGAACTTTACTAGAAGAGATCAGAGAAATAGTCTAGTCGAATATATACAACTGCACACAATCAAAGACATTCCCAGAAGTTCTTATAGTGAGTAATATTTTTTATTTTTTTTTTTGTCTAACCCGATTACTCTTGTTTTTCTAGCACGGTAATAGTAATTAACGAGTCAAGTAGTTACGCCACAAAAGTAAAACGAGTTTGTCAATCGATCAACCATCTTTATATATAACCAAAGCTGGCCTAGAAATTTTGGAAGCCTTGTGCTGGGATTTTCTTTAAATAAGTGAAATTATAATTAAATCAAATAGTTAGGGCCAACCCTGCTTACTTTTTGTCAATTCGAAAACTTAGGAAATCAAAAATTCGAATGAATTATTCAGTTGAAACAGCGGACAGTGACAATTAAAATATGTTATAACCAATTTCTCAGCAGTTCTAACTGCACCGTATGTTGGGCGGACCCTGGCCCATTTGTATGCTCCCAGCATTTTGGCTTATAATCGTGTTTGCCAAACACGCTTCTCTTAACTTAAGCGTTCTTACCTGGATTGATGACACGTGGCTCTATTGTGACTGTTGGATGCTTGGACCTTTGATATATTCTGAGCTAGAGACTTTTGGTGTTATTTGACTTATTCATATTCTCTGGAGACTTCTAGGGTTTTTGCCTTTGAGAGAAAAAAAGAGAAGGAGATAGAGTTTGATTCTTGATGGATGATTTCACTTTAAATCTTTGATTTAAAATATTGTAATAGTAGATCTACCTTCGATTGTAATATTCTGTGTGAATATTGTAAGGTTCTTAGTGATTCCTTTGTTGTGATACTGAGTATGTGTTCGAAGGTGTTCTTGATGATTTCTGGGTGAATCGTGGGCTATCGTTTGTTGTGTTTTGAGAGATAAGTCTCATATCTCTTTCTTGAACTCTCTGTAACCTTTGTTGCCATTTTGTGTCTGATTTAGTGCATCTGAGCATAATCCTATTTATGGATGCTCAACGGAGGATGTATGTGTTAGAAGCGGTCATCGAACCTTCGGGGCTAAAGCCGAAATAATTCTTGTGTTCATTCTTTAATTTCTACAGTTTTTACTTTACTGTTTTGGATAAAGTTTGCTTTGATTCTCATATTGTGTGTGGTCTAGGCCTTACACCATACAAATTGTATTACTGTTCTAATGTTTTAATTAATTGCGAAAATTAACTAACATGTTAAAATATGAACATCGGATATAACATTGTAAAGTCCAAAAGAAAACATCCACGGCCCCATGCCATGTGTCAAATAATCCACTAAATCAAACTATAAAAAATACAATAGTCCCAATTTGTAATTTCGCAAAATTAACAAATAACAATGAAAAGAAATTTGATAACAACTCCCTCGTTTTCTTCATCTTTTGACTTGTTGTAGAAGTAGAATCAAACCATCGATTTTGATTTTATCACCATTTTACTATTGTATGAGGCTGCAACCACCACTTGGAATAAAAATCACAATTATTAACTCATGTCAAATGGCTTGACCCTTGAATTGGATTGCACATTCACGCTCTTGTTTGTTTTCTTCAAATATGATTGAAAAAGAACGGTTAGCTATGAGATTAATCAATAAAACATGTCGTTGATTGAACTTGCTAGAGAATTACAAAACACGTTACTGTTAGTTCACTGGATTGCATTTGTATTTTCTCAGAGCAGTTAATCCGTTTCTTGATTTCTTCATTTACTTGTGCAGCAATGCAAAAATTTGAATTAAGACTTACATAAGAATCAACAAGTAAACATGGTATCCTAAAATCCTAAAATTCATAGCCACGGTTTTCCTGTTGAAATAGTTTTCCATTCAGTGAGGTTGACTAAGTGCCTGTTTGGACTTGTATCCTGTTTTCACGTTTTTTGACAATATCTTTGACATTTAAAAATCAATATTTATATCAAGTAAGCAAATAAAAATAATATAAAAAATTATGAAACTTCTTTTTCCAACACTTTTGCTACCTGCCAAACGCGCCTTAGACAATAAACTATGCCGCTTGTTTTTAGGAGTGAAATGCATGAACATGTAAAATATTCCAGGTTCAGATTCACAACAAAAAAGAATATACAAATGTGTTTATATAAAACACAAGTTGCTATTTCTCTAGGTCATTTATCTTGTATATAATATTATTTCTTATTAAATTATATTATATTTTTCGCTTATAAACGGTGGTATTTTTTTTTTATTTTTTTTTTTTGAGAAACATTAATTTGGATATTAAATCAATAAAAGGTGGTTGTTCACCGATCCAATCAAGTCTTCAAATAAAAAAGCGCTTTCAAGAAAAGGGCATGAACTACGTCATTTGCTTATATACATATATATATATATAAGCATATTGAGAGAGTAGATAATCGTGATTATATATATATTATGATATATTGAGAATCTCTTATGATAATCATTCGTGTTTGAAACGTATCTTAATGTCTGAAAGTCGATAGAAGTTACAATGTAAAAATAATTCATATTTTAATTAGAAAAGTAAAAATAATTTAAATAAACCTAAAATTGTGGACATTTTGGACACATGGGATATCCACACAAAAAACAAAGAGAAAATTACCCAAAATCCTACAATTAAATATTAGTTTTCATAAACAAGGGAGTTAAGTTTAAAATTCATATATAAGGTGGTAATTAGATAATATCAATTGCAATTAATAAAAATTTAACTAAACTTAATCTACGTAATAACCCCACCACCGCCACCCATCCCCGAACTCTTAAATCTAAAGACATTCTTCATTTTCTCTCTCTCTACCATCACTCTACCAGCCCACCCTCCACCCAACCCCCACTCTTTGGACCATCTCTTCGACGAAGCAGAACTGTCGAAGAAAGCAGTTGCACACAGGGATACGCTACTGCGTAAGGCGAAACAGAACCGCTGCGTTCACCACTATACCCGCCCATCCCCAACCCGACCCCCACTTTCTGTACCATCTTTTCAGCAACTGCACACAGTGGTTCGCTGCTGCAAGAGGAGAAGCAGAACAGTCGCGTGCAGGGGAATGCAACTACTTCACCATCGTACCACAGTACTTCCACCAGGTCTCCGACACCGACGCCAATTTTCGACAAAGTTAGTGGCATTCTCGTCATTTCAGCTCAGATCTCCATCTGCCAGTCAAAAATTGAAATTATCAAAGAACACTGGAGGCATGTGGTGCATTGAAAGTATCGCACAAGAAATTAATCAAATACCTTCTTTTCCTAATCTGGTTTTCATTTTGATTTGTTGGGTGTTTGTCCAATGATTCAGGTTGGGTTATTGGATCAGATCTAGAAGATAATAGTGATTAGGACATGAACGCGAATTTATACAAAGTGGTTTGTACGGGCGACGATGATTTTAGGTGACAATGATGGTGATTTGACTATAGAGGAGGAGGTCGCAGCGGCGATTTGGGTCTTCTTACCTGTTTTATTGTAAATGTGGTGCTGGTAGATTTTTGAGGTGTGTTTGAAAGTGGAGGAGGAGGTGGCATAGTAACTAGTAGATAGTTCGAGTCTTTTGTTTTCTAAAATTGTTGGTGGTGGTTCTGTTGATGGTGTGATGTCGATGGTGGTGACGGTGACGGTGGTGGTGGTGGTTAGTGTTTGTTGAAGGTATTGGTGTAAGTGATGGTGATGGTGATGGGTGTTGTGGATTTTAAGGTGAAAGTAAACTTGAGTTGAAGGTGGTAGTGTTGTACATTGGAGTGGAGATGGTGGTGAGTGGTCGTGGATTGTTGTGTTAGTCTTTGGTGTGTGTAAATTTGTTTGTGGTGACCCTTTGTGACCAAGTATGTGTTTATTGTGATCGGTTGTGACCAATTATGTCTTCATTGTTACTATTTGTAACCAGATTAATAGTGAGTCACAATTTAGATTGATGTGGTCACAGACAATCACACTTAATACAAATTTTGGTCACAATTAGTCACATATAATATACGTAACTTGGTTGCATACAATCACAAATTAGACTGACTTGGTCATAGACGGTCTGGTCACAGTTAGTCAAAGATAACACAGGTATGGTCACAATCAATAAATCTAGTCACATATAACACAATTAGCCACAAATCTCGTCAACTAAAATGCAACACTACTGCTACCACACGGCACTTGAAATTTTGCTACCACCTCACCACCACAACCACCATTAAACAATAAACTCCGATGCACTTTTATCACCTGTAATGCACCATCACCGGCACCATGCAAATCTATTTTCTAACACATACCACCTCACCACCAACACCACCAACACCTGTAAAATTATTTGTGTCTGTAAATGTGTATAGAGAGAAAAAGCTTTTGTAGAGAGAGAAAACATTTTTCATTTTTTGAGTTTTCTATACTAGATATTTATACAATAAATATAATATGTGAAAGAAATAATTAATTCAGATGAAATGTTCAACTGGTGAAAAATGTGAAATTTGTGTGGGAGATCAGGGGTCCGAGTCACACCTCATGCATTATATTAAAAGGTCTTTGATTGAGCCTTAGACTTTCTTGATTCCAATAATAATTTTTTAATCATTTTTGAAATTATTTAATGGGTTAACTAGCTAGTAGATTATGAATGTTTTAATTGTCCAGTATTAACAACTCATTACCATTGGCCATAAAATCTGTAACTAATACTGGATCATGGTAGATGATGTAACATCAATTTCTACCTATACAAACACACATTTGGGCAGTAGAAAAGAACAACAAAAACGAAATTATATCTTCATATCCAGTAAAAAATATTATTTTCAATTTTACATATTTTTTAGAGTATGCTTGAGAGTTCTGAAAACTATTTGTGATTGCTGCACAATTGGTTTATTTAATCGTTGTATCTTGGATGTGATTGTCCACAAATGTTGCAGCAGTTATCGACGGGCAATTTCGCTTTAGGACATCGTGCTGTCACTAGACTCGATCAGTTGATGAGTTTTATTTCTACACTTTACTGTATTGCAACTAGTTATAATTCTAACATTCTATAGGGCGAGGGTTGGGTCCATTGGTGTAGAGAGTGTAAAGAGATTTGAATTTCTGGAGATTTCTAGATGTGTGGGGTGTGGTGGGAATCAAGTTCGATGCACTTTTATCACCTGCAATGCATCGTCACCACACAAATCTATTTTCTAATACAGTGCCACCTCGTCGTCATCATCACTACCACCACCACCACCTGTAAAATTATTTGTGTCCGTAAATATGTATAGAGAGAAAGCTTCTGTAGAGAGAGAACATTTTTAAATTTTTGGCGTTTTGTACAGGGAGGTAGGGTAGGGGTTGGGTCCATTGGGGTGGGGAGTGTAAAAAGATTTGAATTTTTGGAGATTTCTGGGGTGGGGATTATAATATCAATATGTCAGAGAATAAATGTGTCTTATAATATAATTATATTTAATAATTTGATTTATCATCTGATTTATGAAATATTTTAGGGAGTCTGTTAATTTTGAAATGTGATTTTTATATGTAGGAGTTACGTATTGATCACAAAAACAAACTCCAAGTTCGTATATTGGGCCATAGGGCCTTAATAGAGTGGGCCCAAGGGCTGTGATTTGCAAAATAAAATAGCGAAACATAAGCCCTCAAACTGCGGAATACAGTGGGACAACCTTATTTTTGTGATGGGACAATTCACTTTGCAAAAGAATAGCAAACGTGGGACAAATATTTCATATTTTCTTTCTATGGAAAATACACAAATTCTTTAATGAGACAAAGTTATAAATCCCCCAATACAAAATAATATTTTGAATCATAACAGCGAGGAGAGAAATAAGAAAAGAAAGGATTTTGTTGATCATTTAAATATTAAATTTCAATATTTATTTGGAAATCAACGAGAGTTACAATATGCATTAGCAACATAAAATATTGGTTAATGTTGTCTCTTGACTGTATGATAAAGGATGAATTGATAGTTGTTTTTGTTTTACATTGTATCTATCGACCACTAAAAAAGTTTTTTTTATAGTCTTACGTTTGTATTTCAAAGAAAGACTAAAGCCAAAATACTATAGCATAAATTGGAGGTGTAAAACTATCGATGTGGACCTGGACAATATATATAGAATAAAACTCGATCTTCTTTGACCCTATAGGTCCAAACATTTTTACACACCTAGTATGAAACTATATCAAAACCTAGAATTCGCCACTACCATGAATCTAAAGTTTCTCTCAATTTAAAACACATCTCAAGTAGAAAACATCAAATTGATGAAGCTTTTTATGCCAAAAACAAGATTGATATTCTGATAGTGGATAACACCACTCCGGAATTTCTTGCTTAACCCTCCACTTCTTGCAATGTAATTAGACAATTGGAACAAAGAATATGCATGTCTTTGTCACACCCCCACCCCAACCCCAACCTACATGTATATTTGCATTTTTCACCTAAAGTAGTTTTGATTTTTCCAAGGCAGTCCCAATATTGATAGTGAATCCCACCACACATAATTATGTAGTGGAAAGGAGCATAGGCAGATGATGATGAATTTCCTTGTGCACCCTTTTAGGTAACATGTCCTTGATTTGAATAGCCTAAATCAAGGAGCTTTCCTTCTATTAGGCTTAGCAGTTGGCTGCCAATTATATATCCCAACCTTACTGGTATCAAGCTAGACGATCCGTTTAAACTCGTTAAGTTAGTTCAATATAAATTTAGAGCGATGATAGATTTAGACCACTAGCACACCTAAATAGTTTAGTTTAGTCTGAGCCTAAAACACAGAAAAAATTATAGTGATTACTTTAAGCTTGATTTTTGACCCAGTTAAAACTCTTACTAGTTTGTAGTTCATGGCTAAATAAGTACGGCTCTTTATTTGTGAATAGCATTTGAATGGTAACGTGTGAAAATAGTGACGAATGATGTGATATTATAGATTAATTTAAATATGAAGAAGTGTGACATTTTAGATAAGTTTATGGTATGAAGAGAGCAGGTGACTTTTAATGAAAAAGTAAACAAAGGATGTGACTGTTAGATGTGCACAATATATATATATATATTTTTTTTATGTATTATACTTTTTTTTTTCAATATTCATGAAATTATATTTTTTTTTCTTGGTGTAAATAGATCTAAATCACAATGGGTTTGAACTCCAGGTGGATCTTGCATCCTGTTTAGGCCCATTTATTGAATCTGGCCAAAATATGTCTCCAATTGGGCTTGGTGGAAATTAGACAATCTAAGCTTCCTAATTTTATAAAAAAAAAATATGGAAATTACGCAAATTCAGGTGTTTAAAGATTGATTTTCAAAAATCAAGTTTAAAGTTTAATTATTCAAAAATCAGGTAATAAATTTATATTTAATTAATATGCTAATATTATTAAATATAATATTAATAACTCGAATTTTATCAATTCCTTACTTACTTCCTCCCTCTCGTCTCTCTTTCCTTATCCTTCCCATCTCGTCTCTCTCCCTATGAACACAACAGCATAGCGACTCTGCTGTTCATAGCGTTACGACGCTGTGAATGGCAATCTGGTGTGTGTATACGCGCGCATGCGCGTGCTGTGGATATGTGTGCAGTGGCGAAGTGGAGTTGTGGTGATGGTGTTGCGTTGGGTGTGGTGGTGGTGTTGATACTGGTTGTAGTAGTTTTGACCAGTTGTTGTGTGTGGTGGGTTCATATTGATAGTGTGTGGTTGGATGCGGTGGTGGGTGTATATGCTGTGGATGCGGTGGTATTGGTGGATTGGTGGTGGCACTGCTGGTGTGTGGTGTTTGACCAGTTGTAGAGCAGATGTGGTGTGTGTTGTTATTGTTGGTAGTGGTTGTATCAGTGGTGATAGGATAAAGAGTGTATGTGACAAATATTTGGTTGATTTGTGATCAAGTATTGGTGATGGATCGGGATTGAGGTTTGGTTTTTTGGTGTATGTGACCAACTATTTGGTTCTTTGTGACTAATAGTTAAATCGTGACCTTAAAATTTGATAATTTGTGACCATAAATTTGAAAATATGTGATCGGTGGATAAACTGTGACCTATAATTTTTTTGATCTGTGACCAACGAAATAAACTGACCTATAAAATTTTTGATTTGTGATATCGAAATAATATGTGACCAATTAATTTGATAATATATTACTTATAATTATGTATCTGTGATCATTAATTATATATTATTATATTTAATTAATAAAAAAATTTAATTAATAAATAAATACCTGAGTTTTGCATTTTTTAAACTTGAAACCTAATTTTTACATTGGTGAAACTTAAAACTTGATTTGTGATGTCTTCCATAAAAATATTTGCAGTCACATTACCAAACATTTTATTTAGTAGCAGGCTTTTCCCAAACCTTTCATTTATGCCAACCTTTTAAAAAATTACAAGTCCAGTCCAAATTGTCAATTTATGTCTGTTTGACCGCCAAAACTATTAGCTGACCCCAAAAATGAAAATTCTAATAATTTATTTCAAATAATATAATAGCAATTTAGACATTACACATTTCCCCTTCAAAATCACAATAAGAAGAAAACTCTTCTCCTCCCACCTTCCACCTCCCACCTCCCACCTCCCCAAATCGACGGCATCGTCATCATTTCCACCACATTAGCCAAAGCAAAGTAATCAGTAGAAGAAGCCATCAGAGTTTTCATCCCAGGTGGAGGCTCCACTTTTTTGGGTTCTCCACTCTCCCCCCACATACACACACACACACACACCCACACCCAAAAACAAAAATCAGGAACACTTCATCTTTCCGATTAACAAAAATTACAAAAATTCCCAGTTGAAGGAGGACGCCAATACTTATGCTCCCACTTATTGCTCCAGTCCCAGCATCTCATCTATTTGAAGCTTTGCTCCTTACAATCTTGCTCGATACCCACCAAAACCCTCCATTATTGTGCCTACAAAACTAGCTTGCTACCACCAAGACAACCAAAATAACCAAAACACCTATAACTACCGTTGCCTGCTACCAACAACTAAGACCTACCGTCGCATGCTAGGGTCCACATTCGGAATGTGACAACATGTAGGTTCGGGGTCATTGGTAGGGGCTGTCAATGGATCCGAATCTGATCCGAATCCGACAAAATTAATGGAAGATGGATTTAGGGTCTCAGTTCGATAACCTGATCAAGATCTGAATCTGATAATCCATTAACTAAATTGATCAAATATGGATATAGGTCAATTCGATCTGATAACAATCCGATCAGATTTGTTATAAATAATTGAGTCAGCAAAATATTTTTATGACATATTATTTGTCACTAAAATAAATAAATTTAGAATAAAAAAGTAATCAAAAT
>CAIGRQ010297256.1:0-11073 GCA_903798375.1 Fraxinus sp. D2006-0159
AAAATTATTTTTTCTACATACTCATTACAACCACATATTCACACAATAAAAATATTCTACATGTAAATCCAAGAAAATTTTCTACTTTTTAACCATGTTCTCCAAAAATTCACTATTCGAAACAATGTTTTCCAAAAAAAAAAAATATGACCACCAAACGGAGACTAAAGAAAGCATGTTATTGTTCTTTTCGAGGATGGAATAAAGCTTGCTCAATATATGCTCATTAATATGAATTCTGGGCAAGCCACAGTATACAAATGCTTGTGTGTATGAATAATGTTACTTGTACATAAGGAGTTATAAAAAGTTTTATAGATAGAGTGTCAAGAAGTACCACATTATTTTTATGTACATCAATTTGTAGGTGATGATATACAAGTAGCACAATCGTTTATGTATAGATCTTACGGTGCTAAAAGTGACCAAAACTGTAAATTATAGCTCAGTTCGTGCACTAAATATAATTGTTTGTTCAAAAGATAAGTTTATACAAACTTTACCATTGTGGTTTCTTTAGGGATTCTAACATTGAATTACGCATTGTTTGTCTCCTTTTTAAAATCAAATTCTTTAATTCTCATACTCATTTTCAATCATATATTTACAACAATAAAATATTTTTCAAATAAATCCAAAATTTTTTCTTAATTTTTAAATAAATATTTTCCAAGAAATCACTCTTCAAAACTCCATTTTTTTAAAATAATAGCCATCAATCATGAGCTAAATTGAAAACGAAAAATGATTGACATAGTGGACCTCAAATTAATTGAAAAGAAAAGTTTTGTTGTGTTCCCGTTATTTTATGGTTTTTGAACTTCAAGTCGTGTCAAATTTATTACGGGCAAATTTCACCTGCATTGCTAAAGTTTCATGTTACTTGCGATCAGACTAAACTTTAATTTAAAGCAATCTCACCATTATACTTTAATTTGCAAGAAATTAGGGCACTCCGTTAATCTTTCACTAAACCAATATACAGAATTGCTGACGTGACCGTTAAAAGTAACAAAATCTTTACACCTTCTACCAAGCTAAGTAAATTTCACGACGGTCACTAAACTTTTAATTTGAGACAATCACATCACTGAATTTTAATTTCGAGGTTCTAAAAAATCATTTTTTTTTTTGTGTTTTACTAAGTTTTTTCAAAAATTAGACAATTCGCAAACTTCCATCTAGACACTTCCTACTAATAGAATTGGGTTTGAGTCGCTAATAATAAATATAATACAAAAATTATTTGATAAAATATGATATATTTCAAAATTAATTACATATAAACAAAAATCACTTACTAACCTTGATTGCAATTAATCTTATATTATGTCTACTTCTAATATCAATAGAAAGTAAGATAAAAAAAAAATAAAAATGAATTATATGTATGATTGTTGTATAGTTTAACAAAATAAAAATGTATTACAACTAAGTTTAACAAGTGATTTTTGTATCTATATATAATTTTGTTATGTATATTTATTATTGGCAGTTCGATCCTGATTCTAAAAATTTGGAAGTGTCCAGATGAAAATTTGGAAATTGTCTAGTTTTTTTTTTGAAATTTAGAAATTGGATAGTTGTAATAATTATTGATTAGTTATATTATTTATGATTTTAGTTATTTGGTACTCATTATTTTATTTATTTAATGGTATTAAAATTACAAATGGCTCTTTTTAGAATCTAGAAATTAAATTTCAATGGTGTGTTCGTCCCAAATAAATTTTCAGTGACCTGATTGCAAGTAAGGCTTAAAGTCAATTACCGTGGGTAAAATTTACTTTGCTGACTTGATAGAAAACGTGAAATATCATTGCTTTTAACCATCACGTCACCAATTATAAGTGGTTGAATGAAAAGCTAAGAATAATATAATTATTCACAAATTAAAGTTATTGCTCTGAATTAAAGCTAAGAGACATGATTGCTGGTAAGAGCTAATTACAGCTAGGAAAACACCACTTGTACCTAATTGAAATTAGCTTTTACTAGCAATCTCGATTGACAATCTTTTACAATGGTGGATCTTACTGTGTTTAAAAAAATAAAAAATTACCCATTCATCCACCCCATATGTGAGAGGTTGTCAACATCCGTTGTACAACTAGCACAGTCCTTTCAGTTACCCTAATAAAATTTGCCAAATTCATTACATATTACTCCAGTCACAAAGTCGAGCTATAAAATTGATATTGAACTAATGAACCAATTCTGTAAATATGACAAGTAAACACACGACGGAACGTCAATTCTGTTACTTTAGTAGTTAGTTACCTATGCTAAACCAATTGGCACAAACAGCCCATCTTGAACACTCAAATGACCTCGGGTGTCAATTTAATCTATTAAAAGATAAAATTCTACATCAAATAAAAAAGATGAAAACATATACCAATTTATAAGAGTTTAGGTTACTCCTCTTTAAAAAGTTGACCTTTTAAGATGGAACCAAAAATTTTAATATGGTATCATAGCACATTGAGCTCCAATGAGCAATTCGATACATCTAAAACTCAAAAAATGAGCATGTGAATTCCAAAATTAGTTTGCTCAAAAACGAGTCACTATCTTGCGGGGTATGTTAAGAGATAAAATCTCATATCGAATAAAAAATATAAAAACATAAATCTACTTATAAAATTTTAGACTACTTCTTTTAATAAAGTTGACATTTTAAAGTGGAATTTCAATTCTTAACACAATATCATTACTGCATCAAACAGCTCTAATGTCAACCTGTAAAATTGAATCTTAAGCCCCTGTTTGGTTTACATTAAAATTTTCATTCTCATTCTTCTACTCATTTTCAACCACACATTTTTCAATAAAATAATATTTTTCAACACATCAATAATTTTTTCTCATTTATCGACCACACATTATCCATCAATCTACTATTTCAGAATACATTCTTCCAAAATAATCTGACTCAAACACACCCTTAGTTATGAATGGAAAATTAATCCAAATTACAATGCAGCACGCTATAATTTAAAGCACCAGGTCTATTTATGCTCAAAATTCAACCTAAGCCCATGTTCGTACACATTAAAATTTTCATTTTCATTTTTTTACTCAATCTCAACCACACATTATTCAATAAAATAATATTTTACATAACATCAATAACTTTTCCTTCTTTTTTAACTACACATTCTCCATCAATCTATTATTTCAAAATGCATTCTTCCAAAATATTTCGACTCAAACACACCCTAAACTTCAGGTGTCAGTGTGTTTTGATAAATTAATGTTATCTAACATCAGTTTAAATATCATACTTGATAGATTCAATTAAATTAATTATGTCATATTAAATTTAAATGAATCATCATTTAACCCCTATTTGATACAAATTAAAATTTAAATCAACAATTAATTTTAACTACATATTTTACGAAACCCACAACTTTTCAACCACATATTTCATCAATTTTTATCAAAATTCACTAAAAATCTGATTTTAATCCCCTTCAAATAGAGACTTAATGTTACACAATTATCACAAAACTGATACTTAACATCAATTATACTAAATAATAATATTACTCTTTTGTGTGGGGGAGAGAGGGAGGGAGAGAGACTTGGCATAGACTGGCCAGTCCACAGTTTGGTTGTAAGCCATAACGACCATAAGTGACCCTTGACTTGAAAAAGAGTTGCCCAATTATTATAAACTGACAAACTAAACCTTAACTTATCAATGTGAGATACAATTAGAGTAATTACATTAGCCAAAAACTTGTTAGCTGGGCTGGCACGGGTCTTTAATGGGCCACAGCCTGCATATAGACAATCCGGCCCAGTTTAACACCAGTGATGACCAACTTCAGGTCCTTCCAGGACTAAATTTATCAATAGTCAAAACTCAAAAAAGTATTACACGGTAGTTTCTTCCCCATTTCTTGTGTATACAAAATTAGCACCATCTATATTTTAAAATTCGGGTGCAGAAAATGGAGAGAAGTCTTATAGATTCCGCTCATTTTGAATCCTTCCCTGCACATTTCATTCCAAGTAGTTTGCCTTCAGCAATTGCCAAAATATACCATTGAAACAGCAGCTTCCAGATTCTGTCAAAATCGTCCAGTAGCAAACTTAAAAGTTTACTTGTTTTTTGTTGCTCTCTGGGGCCGGCCAAAAATTGGATTCTCGAGTAGTTCTTTAGCGGAAGGTCGTCGAGTTGGATCAGGGTCCATCATGACCTAATTTGATTAAGAAACCAATAGGAACATCAGTGTCCTCTCCCAAGGCATTACTATATCACCTACACCAACTACTTTCTAACTGAAATTGTGTGGTATCTTGGGTTTTCTTTATTTAAGATTGTTTTAGCCACCAAAATGCATTTTTGGCTCCTTAGCCAAAGATTGAAAGGTAATGGTTTTGCTTAAAATGTTAAACTTGAAAACGAAAACTCAATAGTGCTACAGTAAAAAAAAGATTGGCATAACAGAAACCTCTGATTGCAAGATATGTTGGGATATGCTGTGAAGGAAAGTTATTTTACCTTGAGTAAGTTCTGAAATGGCAATGAATGACCAGGAAGAAGAGGCAGTTTTCTTCCTCTGAGATTTAGAAAATGAGGCCCCGATTCAGGCAAGGGCACCCCTCTGACAAGCTCAAAGATAGCAGCCCCTAGGGAGAAAATATCAACTTTGTCAAGATGATCATACTCGTCATTCAGGATTTCTTGTGGCATATAGCGTGCATCGCCTTCTTCAATTGGTAAGCTTCCATCGAGAAGAGTTGCACAACCAAAATCACCGAGTTTATAAACTCCATTTTTAACATAAATATTATCTGGCTTGACATCTAAATGCGCCATCCCTTTCTCATGTATAAATTTCAACGCCTTGGCTATCTGCAAATTTGAGAATTTTTATAGGCGGAAATTACATGACAGACAAGACAGGCTTGTTATTCCAAAGTGTTGAAATGTGTGAAGCAGTAAGAAAGTACAATTATGATATTCTACAAACTGATATGTTTCTTTCGATTCATTTAAGCCATCAAAGGTAAAATAAATGAATTCACAAAAATAATCTCGTGCACAAGTCATTGAGAAATATAAAGTCCAGCATAGTTAATTCACTTCATTATTTAATAGATCAATCTTTTTATTTACTGGGGTCAAGTAGACAAAGGCGATTGTTAAATTACCAGATTTACAGCATTGAAATTTTTCAAAAAGTGGAATATTCAAATTTTGAACTTTGACAAGCACCTCAATTGTTTTGTCTACGAAAGAAAATTCCAGTTTATGAATCATTAAATAATGGAACTGCATGCCATCACTCTTCACTTCCATTTACAACTACCTCGTGTAGCAGACAAGGGTTCAAACTACATGCCATTCGAAGGTTTTTGAATTCAAATTCTTCAGCTAACATTGGAATATTTAGGCAATATATTATTATGAGTGAGTCAATACTGTATAGTGGCAATTATTAATAACAACCCATTTATTGTAAAAGGACATCCATTGAGGATACTTTAGGACAGGTAATGCATTTAAAAACTATTCACCTGATGCATTGCTTCTAAAACTTCTTCCTCTGTGGATAATTTAGAGGGTTTGTTGATAGAAAGGCTGTGATCACATAGCTCCATTTGGATGTAAAGTTGCTCATTTTCAAACCAAGATGAGTAGTAGCCAACAATGTTCGCATGGGTCCCTGTAAAATAAGACACTTTCAGAACAATTACATTCGCTTTTCAGATGGGGAGTAAGCAAAAATGGGTGTGGAGGCAAACCTAAAGATGCCAGAGCTTGAACTTCCATCAAAGCCTTGCTCCTGGTAAATGAATGTATAAGCAAGCTGGATAAAAGATAAGGAGTCAATAATTACAAGTTGCCCAACAATAAATAAGCTACCTTTCTGTATCCTGATGCAATCGCTTCAAACTATGTTTCACTGCATACATGCAACCATCAAGTCTTTTCAGGACTTTAAAAGCACGACTGAAGTTTCCACTGCCAATTTGCTGGAGAAGGCTAAAATCAATCAAAATGAAGCATTGAAAAGAAAAAAAGTGTTCAACACTTTATATAAAGCAACAAAACCTTGGTTTCCTAATGTACCTCAGTACCTCTATTTCATGGAAATCTGTTCGGTAGCGTGAAAGACCATCACCACCAACACCTGCAGGACAAAAACCTGCATCCCAATAACAAATGTTCGTTAGGATCTAAGATAAACTGGAAAGGTTTCGTGACAACTTGTACACATTTACACTTTAAAGACATGTATAACATAAACAGAAAATTGCTCTGCAACCAGAATAAATCCTTTCCATAAAACAAATCAATTCTTTCAAAAACTGAAAACTTAGAAGTTGATTAACGAAAATGCACCTGCACATTTTGATCTCTGATTGCCAAAAGGATCTATATCCATTTCCGAAGAATTCTTAAGGTATGGGTTCTTCAAACAAGGAGGAGGCATGACTCGACACCTTAAAGCCACTGCAGATTGTGAAACATAACTGTGATTCTTCTGCAATTGAACTGATTTTTCTTTCTTCATCTCGTCTGTATCAAGAGTATCTTTTTCAAGTTCTACCAACTCTTGATGGCCAGAAATGTTGGATTCAGGGAATGTCACCATGTCACTCTCTGAGATGATAACAAATAGCATCAAAAAAGTGACAGGACCACTGCAATATTAGAGTAACACACAGAAAATGAATGTGCAAGGAAAGGTCTCCTGGAGCAGCTAAAAAGCATAAAACCTGAGTACAAAGTACATCTTGGTTCCTCATTGGCAAGAGTGCTTGTAGCTAGACTAGGACGTAAACTTGGCATTATATGCACCAAGTAGTTAGCCTAGATTTTATTCCACAACCATGGACTAGCCAGCCTAAGCATTTACCTATAGCACTTCTATACAAGACAATGACACTAAGCATGAAGTCTGCACCGTATAATGAAAAAATTAATTGTAGAAGCAAATAAGACTCTGATGGCATATGGAAGCCAAATAACGCTCCCAAATATGGCTATAAATCGAGTCCTACTGGGATTATTAATATAGAGTTTCTTATTGTACTGGCTTGTATCAAAGTTGCATCCTAAGTCCTTATCTTTTCATTTTACTCATAAATTAACTTCCGAGACATGTTAACGATGAGGTCCCTTGGTGTATATTATTTGTTTATTGCATAGTTTAAGTTAATGAAACTAAGAGGGGTTGGATCCCAAATTAAACTTTGGGGTAGACCGTAGAAGTTGGAAATCTATACACTTGAGGAAGAGAGTACTAACACAAAGCATATAGAACATCCTATTAGTCACATTAGAAATAAAGATGATGTTGGTGTCACAATAAAGGATCATGCGTCCAAAAAGTAATGCTTTTGATATCAAGTTCGATTATAAATAAGTGTTAGGTTTTTAGTTGTATTGACAATTCTTTAGACAAAAGGATTATTGTAAAAGTCAATAAATCTTTTGAGGTATTGTATAAATGAACTAAGAGTTTTTAAGTTCGAGTATGGAACATAGAGAAAGAGTTGCCGGATTTACGCTAACCCTGCTGCTAAGCTGATGTTCAAGCATCTAAAATAGAATTATTACAAGAGTGATTCGTGACAGAGCTAAATGTTGAGCTCGTAAACCACAAAATATCTATAAGAAGAGTGCAATAAAATGATAATTTTAAAATGAATGTGGGGCTATACTAGAATAGACAACATAAGTAATAGGCATCTCTACTGAGTGGAGTTTGCACTAATTGACGATAACCAATAAAAAATTACTTAAATTTCTTGTGTAGACCTAGAAAAGCTCCCAAATCTCCCACTTTTCATGAATGTAAACCCAAAAGAAGATGAAAAATAACATGCTATAACCGTATAACATAGTTGCATAACATTTGAAATCATTATATCTTTAGCACATATAAAGTTGATTGCAACACAGTGATGAAAATCAAAATTTATACATCTAACTCTTTAATAGGAAAAACTTAGCTTATTGGAGAAATTATTGGTTCATAACAACAACAACAACAAAAGCTCGGAAAACTATTAATTCCATTAGAATGTTATTTCTTAATAAGCAACTCTCATATGCAAAGCAGTAAAGCATGCTCTGGTTCTTTTCATGATGATAATCCTATCTAAATAGAAAAATACTGTTCATTTGTTTTTGTTTTTTTTTTTTTGACGCATCAGGGGACCTTTTCTACGAGTCTATGACAGGCTAGAGCAGTTGAAAAACGAGAAATCAGTTGAATGGCACTCATGATTGGAGAGAAGAAATTTTGCTAAGTCACAATTTTCTGCAAGGCATGTGCACGTGTCATACTTGGACATATGGACATGATGTGAAAGCCTTTTTGCATGTGAAATCAACTACTTCCTTGCTCTAAAAATAACAAGCAGCTGAGCCCACATACAAGAGGAGATGAACTCCAAAACAATATTTCATGGTCCAGAACATATCAATTTAGTGTGCGCTTGGAAGCAATTTAAATAAGATATTGGTGCACAATAATGGATGGACTTTCTGCAAGTTCTCTTCTTGAGGATGACCATTTCAAAGAAGCCAACTTAAATTATGTCTTCTCAATTTACTTTCTCAGAAATTATGGATACTATATAGAACCAGTAAATCTAAGTTATGAATCAAAAATGTTCTCTAGAAGTACCAAAAGAACATAGATTAGCCATTAGCTTATCATCCACAAATAAGATGGACCTTTTACATAAAAATATGTTCAAAATAATTCCTTTAGTTTCTCAAGTGAAAAGTCCAAAAGATTCAGGGTTCCGATCATGACTGTTTCTAACTTAACTGACACAACAATCATGTGTTCTTGGACTTCATTTTTCATCTAATCATAGTAACTGAAGGGATTTAACTCGTGATGTCACAGCATTAGATTTAGATTTTATTTGTTATCTTTTTTTTTTTTTTTTTTTTGAAGGGATATAACTCAGTTCTAATGCTTCTAAATCCTCTGCAAACATCCCAATGAAAAGTTGGTCAAATTTATCTATTTTCCCCTGGATGTTCATTTTTTTCTTTATATATGCAAAAATGTGAACCTTTTCAATCATCACAGATGCCTTCAGCGTTGAAGAAAAGATAAGATCAATGTCTTCAGCATGTTGCAAATATCATTGAACAGGCAATTGAGAAAAATTCTAAATGTTTCATCAAGAGGCTCATCTATAGTCCTTGGAAAATCTAACCTTTTGGCATATTAAGCACGCAACTTAATCAAGTGTAAAAACAGTAGTCAGATACTCTTACCAAGTTTTGGCCTTTTGCTCCTCGCAGTTTTAATTTTTTCTGGTGAATCTGGACATTGAACATTTTCCTGCAAACGAAATTCCCAATATATTGAGCAGATAAAATTTTGAACAATATTTTACCCAAATCCCAATCCCTTCTCATCATCGTACCTTATTCCAGTCTACGTTGATTGGCATAGACGGCATTTCAGGAGTAATATAATCGGGAGTACTGCATTGAAAAAATCGCTAATTAAAAGAAAAACATAACCCTATTTCATTTACTAATTAAAATCCAGAATTCAAAGTTTCACCAGAAGAAATCTTGACTGAGGATGAAATCTTTGTCACCGGCATCGATATCCTGTGATAGAGACTCGGCAGCTGAGGGATAAGCTTCAGAATCGAGAAGATTCTGAAATCGAGAAGATTTTTGCTTAAGTGACAAATTGAGAGAAACTTGATCTAGCTGAACCGTAAAGTGATTAGCTAATGAACCCTTCATTATTATGCCGCAATTCTTTTTCGGATTCTTGTTATTACTGTTCCTACTGCTCCTCCTTAGGGTTTTTCTCGTCATCAATTGAATCTCTCTCTCTCTCGCTAGTTTCTCATTGTCTGATTCTTTATGTATAAATAAATGAATTTTGGAATTTCTAGAAGTGGTGAAAAGGGGGTGAGTGGAGATTCAAAATTTGCGCGGGTTGGGGAAAATTTGGGGAGGATCTAGTGGTCTGAGGTATATGGCTTATCGTGTGGCACTTTTAGATCTCGGACGAATAATTTATGGTTTGACGTGTGATTTTACGAACCGAATACCGAATAAGCGTGCTATGTAAGCATTTACTGGTGTATAGCGCAAGGAATGTTTGTGATGATGGGATCCAAAAAGCCTGGCTTTTCGCGCGTATAAAATTCCTTTTTGTCCCTTCTCTTTTTTGTAAAAACAAATTAAGCCCCTGTGTTGTGACAATCATTGTGTTGAAAAAATAAAGTCCACGTTTGACATCCGTTAATTTCTCATTCTCATTTTTCATTTCAACCACACATTCTCCTAATAAAAAAATATTACACACAAATCAAAAAAAATTTATCACTTTTCCACCACACGTTTTTACATCAATCATTATTCCAAAAATTCTTTTCTACTCAAAATGGGTTTCAAACATGGAAAAAAATGTTGAAAAATAATTTTAAGACTTAGGGTGTGTTTGAGCCACATTATTTTGGAAGAATATATTCTGAAATAGTAGATTGATGGAGAATGTGTTGTTGAAAAAGAAGGAAAAATTATTGATGTGATGTAAAATATTATTTTATTGAAAAATGTGTGATTGAAAATGAGTAGAATAATGAAAATGAAAATTTTAATGTATACTAAACATGAGCTTATTATCACAAAACATCCATACGTTTAGTCTTTAGTGTGCAAAACGTTCATCTATTTCATTTTTTTTGCATTTTTACCCTTATTTACACATTTCATTGTGGAAAACTTTATTTTCATCATTTTTTATCCAATTTCTCAATAAAAATTCGTGAAATGACAAATATACCATTTTATTTAAATAAAAACAAAAAAAAAAGAATAAATATAGGATGTGTTTGAGCCATATTATTCTGGCAGAATGTATTCTGGAATAGTAGATTGATAGAGAATGTGTTGTTGAAAAAGAAGGAAAATTTTTTGATATGATGAAAAATATTATTTTATTGAAAAATGTGTAGTTAAAAATGAGTAGAAAAATGAAAATGAAAATTTTAATGTATACCAAACAGGGGCATAGACTTAATTGCAAACATAGGCTCAACTTTTTCAAAAAA
>CAIGRQ010297309.1:0-12251 GCA_903798375.1 Fraxinus sp. D2006-0159
ATAAATAAATAGCTTAAATTCAATCCAAAAGCAAATGACCCATTTATGAATCTATTACCCACTGTAGAATTAAAAATAAATGAAAATTGGTTCTAACTCATTGTTTGGCCTATTTGAAAAATGAAAACTTAACCCAATTGTAATATAATTAATTCCCAATTCCCAAACCGCTTCACAAATTATATAGATAGCCAGTTCACTTTTTGTCATTTTGATATCCATCTAACGTTTATATTTTCAATTTGTATAGCGTTAGACACATAGATGGACATATTATTTTTGTATCGATAAATTGATTGTCTTTTTAATTAGTCAATCTAACTTGTCTATTTTGGTACTCAAAATCGTCGTTTTCAATCCTCTTTTAGTTAAAAAAAATAAAATAAAATTCAGCCCATCCCCCGTTTTCGCCCCCTAAATTGAAATCCTGGCTACGTCCTTGGCTACACATAATCTGAACATGAAATAATTTGTTCATTTTTTCTCCATATATGACAAAGCTTAGAGCCCTAAACCTTGCTCTTTTTCTTATTTTTGCTGTTCAAACTACAATAATTATTTCTCACATCCTCTTTTCTCAGTAGTTTAATTTAAAAGATATATAATCTTCCTCAGTGTCGTATTATTATTTTTTGTCACTTCATCTATGTCGTATTAATCCATATCACATATAAATGAGTGAAAGAGACGTGATTATTAACTAATATTAGAGCTTTGAATAAAATCATCGTATACCAATTCCCAAAAGCGAGATCCATATACTATTAGTAGACCCATGTGAACTATGACTTTTACATCTTTTGATAATTAAGTCTCGACTTTTGTGTCAAGAGATTTCTCGGTGATTTCCATACATTTAAATTGAGTAAAAGAGGTTGATTTCATATTTAAATAAATATAGTAGATTAGAAAACTTGCGTGGTACTTTTCCATAAATTTCTATTGATATGGGGTCTTTGTAAGAGTAGAATTTGAGTGGAAAGAAAATGAATTTCAGATAATTGAATTGCTTAGAGTTGTTTTCCTGAAAATTATCAATTAGTTGTGTTTGATTGATATAATTTTCCATGTGGAAAACGTTGTAATCTTGAATTTTTTTGGTGTTTGTTTGATTTTGTTTTCCATGAAAATTGTCCATTAAATAAATTTCTTTTTTTAACAATTGGGGATATAATTTGTTTCTATTGCAAAAAAAAAATGTCATAAGCCATTACGTCATCTTTCTGATTGATTGGTTTAGACGGTTCTACTTTCAATGGGGAACACTTCCTCTATCCTATATCGTATGATGATTTCATATCACATCTCCTATGGTCCGACTACGACCTATGTTGATGGGGAATTGAGTTGAGCTTACCCGTCCGAACTCCTCGACAAGCAAGCTGTTTTAACCAAGCCAAGAAAAGCCAACAACAAATATAAGAAGAAAGAATAAGGAAAAAATATTTTAAAAATAAAATTAAAAAAACTCAGCCATGTTTGACAACCGAAATTCAAAAACTCTTATTTCTACAAACTCATTTTCAACTACACAGTAACAAAATCACACAATAAAATATTTTGTACGTAAACCCAAAAAACTTTCTTAATTTTTAACCACTCATTCTTCGAACATTTACTATTCAAATCTTTGTATTTAGTTTTTAAAGACTGTAAAACAGTGGCTCAGTTTCAAAGTGACGATAAATTTCTTAGGTAAATCATATGCACAATAGTCATAAACTAAAGATCAATAGATAATCACTCGAGCATCTACTCGTTTTATCTTACAAACATGTGAAGGGTCAGGTAACTTAAACATTAAATTGAATAAAACCCACAACTTCGACTCAATTAAAAGGTTGATAAACATAACCTGTATCCATTTAAAATTAAAAATTAGAGGCTAAAATTGCGAAAAATTACCCCTTTTTTTGTTATAAATTTGGACATCTCGTTCGATATGATTGTATGCATAACCAAACTTACAGAACATAATCATGAGTAAAACTAGCTTCCTCTTCCTGGCATTCTTTTTAATATTCCAATGCCTTATGGTTTGTCTAGCCATAACAAATTTGAACATAACCACAGATCAGGCTGCTCTTCTTGCCTTGAAATCCCATATCACTTTCGACCCTCTTAATCACTTGACAAAAAACTGGTCATCTTCTACCTCTGTTTGCAATTGGATTGGAGTTAAATGTAGCTCTCGCTATCAAAGAGTCAAAGCCTTGATAATTTTCGACATGGGTCTGATGGGCAGTATTCCTCCACATTTGGGAAATCTGTCCTTTTTGACATATCTCGACATTAGCAACAACAGCTTCAGTGGAAACCTGCCTCCCCAGTTATCTCGCCTGTGCAGATTGAAGTACCTGAATGCGAATTCTAACAACTTCGCAGGAGAGATTCCATCATGGTTTTCTCTCTTGCCTCAACTTCAAGATCTGTCTCTTGCTTACAACAGGTTTGTAAACATCTCGTCTAAAAATTTAAGTTGTTAACTAAATTTTGTCTTACGCACACTTCCACGTGCATACCTTTCGCTTATCTTTTTTGATCTAAAATCTGACCTGTGCGCACAATTTTTTATAAATTGGTGGTAGGGTGCTTAGCTCTGATACCAGGATAAATAACTCATCTAAAAACTTTAAGTTGTTAAAGAACTGAAATGTACTTGTTTTTAGTCTTCAACATTTGAAGGCTGGCGTGTAGAAAACTTTTTGTGATTGGGTGGTAACGAGACTTAAAATCCAAGTCTAATGGCTGGATCTGATACCAATCGAACAGTTTCACAGGTACTATTCCACCCCTGTCCAACACAACAAAGCTGGCGAGTTTGGTACTAGGATTCAATTTGCTACGAGGAAATATTCCTTCGGAGATTGGCAATCTTCAGGACCTGAAATGGTTAAGTTTGGGATACAACAGGCTCACAGGTTCCATACCTCTTTGCATATTTAACATCTCATCATTGCAACGTCTTGTGTTAACAAATAACTCACTATCTGGAGAACTTCCCATCGACATATGCTCTCATCTTCCACAACTCGGAACACTTGCTCTTTCTGTAAATGAATTGGGGGGCCAAATTCCAGCAGATATACATAAATGCTCTGGACTTCAAATTTTATCACTGTCCTCCAACGATTTCACTGGGAGCATACCGAGACAAGTTGCGAATTTAAGTATGCTTACCAATCTATATCTTGGTAACAACAAGTTAGAAGGTATTAGCTTATCCATCACGTAGATACTGGCATAACTTTGATTTCGTCATATTGTTAACAGTCGTGACTTTCTTAGGTGAAATAATCCCAGAGATTGGTAATCTTCGTAGACTGGAACTGCTAAGCATGGAGAATTCTGGCCTTACCAGTACTTTGCCATCGTCTTTATTTAATATCACTAATCTATACTGGATTAACCTTTATGGAAATCACCTGACCGGAAGCTTGACAAAGGAAATGTGCTCGCATCGTCCTGTACTTCGATTTTTTGATATTGGAAGAAATGGATTTACTGGGAAAATTCCAAAGGAAATTGGCAATTGTACTTCCATAGCGAACTTTTACCTTAGTGAAAATAACTTTGCAGGTGAAGTTCCATGGGAAATAGGTAATCTTTTCAACTTAGACAGATTAGCATTGAATCAAAATAGCTTAGAAGGTGCAATCCCATCAATAATATTCAGCATCTTAACACTCAGAGGCATTTCACTTCTGGGAAATTACTTTTCTGGAAGTCTTCCAGAAAATATTGGCCTTGAGCTACCAAATCTTGAGGAATTGTACCTCGGCATAAACAACTTCAGTGGATTCATCCCTGCCTCTATTTCAAATGCTTCTAAACTCACTAGGCTAGGACTTGGATATAATTATTTCACCGGTTCAATTCCCAACTCATTTGGTGGTTTCAGACACCTGCAATATCTAAACATGGTTGTAAATAGCCTTACTGGTGAATCATCACTCCGAGAGTTGAATTTCTTCAATTCGTTGATGAATTGCAAACAGCTGAGACAATTGTGGATAGGCGATAATCCTCTAAATGAAATCCTTCCAGCTTCTATTGGAAACCTCTCTGCCTCTCTTGAACATATTTATGCAGCTAATGGTGGAATCAGAGGCCACGTCCCTAATGAAATTGGTAATTTGAGCAGCTTGGCATTCTTGTATCTGCATGGAAATGAATTGACAGGATCCATTCCGAGGACGCTTGGAAGATTACGGAATCTCCAAGCTTTGAATCTATATGACAACAAATTTGTAGGATCCATCCCAAATGACCTATGCAATTTGAAGAAGTTGGGGTATCTAAGTTTGAGCTTTAACAATGTCTGCTGCTCACTGCCAGCATGCTTAGGAAATATATCATCTCTAAGAAATATTTATTTAAGTGGAAATAGATTGAATTCTACTATACCTGTAAGCCTTTGGAGCCTCACTGATCTATTGCATTTGGATTTGTCCTCCAACTTCTTAAGTGGATCTCTTCCTCCAGAGATAGGAAATCTGAAGGTTGCAACACTGATGAATATTTCGATTAATCAAATTTCGGGCATAATCCCCACAACAGTTGGAGATATGAAAGGCATACTTGAACTTTCTTTTGCTTTTAATAGATTGGAGGGACTTATTCCGGAATCATTTGGCAATATGTCAGCCTTGGAATCCTTGGACTTATCTTATAACAATCTCTCAGGTGCAATCCCCACGTCATTAGAAGCACTTTTACATCTTACATACTTCAATGTATCTTTCAATAGATTGAGTGGTGAGATTCCTACTGGAGGTCCTTTCTCAAACTTTACATATGAATCCTACATGTCAAATGAAGAACTATGCGGTCCTATCCGGTTGCAAGTTCCAGCATGTAGGGCTAGTTATCTGAACCGCGGGAGAAGGAGAAAACAAGTACTACTGATAGTCTCTACTTCACTTGCTGCCTGCATAATTCTAGCCTCGTTGACAATAATCTTGATAAGGCGCCGAAAGACAATATTCCCATTCAAACAGATTCCTTAATGGAAGCCTCACATGGAAGAATATCTTACCGTGAACTTGAACAAGCAACTGATGGATTTAGTGAAAACAACTTGCTTGGCAGAGGAAGTTCTAGTTCCGTATACAAAGCAACACTGTTAGATGCTTCTGTAGTAGCTGTGAAGGTATTTAACCTGCAACAAGAAGGGGCATCTAGAAGTTTCGACACAGAATGTGAAATACTACGCAATCTTCGCCACCGAAATCTGGTGAAAATTGTCAGCAGTTGCTCTAACCTTGATTTCAAAGCTTTAATTCTAGATTTCATGCCTAATGGGAGCCTGGATATGTGGCTTCATTCTAGCAACCATTTCTTGGATATTGTGCAAAGATTAGACATAATGGCAGATGTGGCTTTTGCATTGGACTATCTCCATTGTGGTTATTCAACGCCTGTGGTTCATTGCGATCTGAAGCCAAGCAATGTGTTGCTAGACGACGATATGGTAGGACATGTCAGTGATTTCGGCATTGCGAAGTCATTAGGAGTGGAGGAGACCATTGCACAAGCCAAGACCCTTGCAACAATTGGATATATTGCACCTGGTAATATTGTGTGCAACAGCCTCTCACATGCAAATTGAATTCATTTTTCTTTTTCTTTTTTTGACGTGATTAATTGACCCTTTCCTTGTATTTCAATGTAGAGTATGGATCGGAAGGATTAGTGTCCACAAAGTGTGATATTTACAGCTATGGGATCATGTTAATGGAAGCTTTCACAAGAAAGAAGCCCACTGATGCAATGTTTGAAGGAGAATTAAGGCTGAA
Organism: Fraxinus sp. D2006-0159; assembly: GCA_903798375.1. Taxonomy (NCBI): domain Eukaryota; kingdom Viridiplantae; phylum Streptophyta; class Magnoliopsida; order Lamiales; family Oleaceae; genus Fraxinus; species Fraxinus sp. D2006-0159. Next base: position 5,799 of record CAIGRQ010297309.1, read on the forward strand.
AGATTGGATAAAAGAATCATGGCCTAATGCAATAATGCAAATTACTGATCTTGATTTATTAAGGCCACAGGAAGAGAATTTAACAGCAAAACTGCATTTGATATCATCCATCATGGAATTAGCTTTCAAGTGCTGTGAAGAATCACCAGAGGAAAGGATCAATGTTAGCGATGTTCTATCAGCACTCAACAAAATCCGATCTCGATTTTCGCTATTTAGTTGCAGGCAGGGAAAATGAAAGATTATTTGTAAAATCTATGTTATACACAAAGAAGTCCTTTAGTACTTGCTACATTGTTGTAACACTTTTGCAGTAAAACAAACAAACAAACAAAAAATTAATCACTTACTAAACCACAAATTAGAAATTAGAGGTGAGCATTTTTAACCAGAATTAACCAAATCAAACTGAAGTTGACGGAGCTGGCAGCCTGGCACGTCTGGGTTAGTTCTGATTATATTTAAAGACGAGAACCAGATGGGTCCCGGAAAACTGAGACCAGTCATTTTTTTTTTTTGAAGAATAATTAGTTCACCATTCATACTGAATAGGGGTTTATAAATTTAAGTCAAAGCAACCGAAACTCTTAAAAAAACCAGCATATACACGACAGTCAGAAATCGAACGAAAAAACAAATAAAAAAAAGAAAAGAAAATAGAAGAAGTCTACCAACGGTTTGGTAGTTTTTAGTTGGTTGATGGGTCCCATATGCACACGTCATATATGTACCCCGAGAAGACTATGTTCCTCTCCTGTATCTTTTCCTCCAGATATTTCTCCAGTTTGAACTTAAAATCGTGTAGAGTATAAGCCAAGAACAATCTTCTAGTCAGAATTCTGCAAACAAAAAAAAGAAGAGATGGTCGCTAAGAACAGACATTCTTTTAAATCGTTAATTCATTTATTTATTTCCATTTATTGAACAGAAAGAAGTTTAAAATAATAGAATGCTGGTCAACTACTCTGTTTGGTGGCAAGTAGTTGTTGCAGGTGTGGTTCATCGTCACCATGAAAGATTATAGGTTAAGTGTTCAATCCCAGTCCTTCTGTTAGTTTTCTTAAGTGGCTTATACTTTACTCATCTATAGTTTCAACTTCCATTTACATTTTGATGTGTATAATGCAACCGTCACCAAATATTTTTTTTCACTTCGCTTCCAATCTATGCTTACTTTGATGTGCCCATTTTATCTTCTTGCACTAGTTCTTTCCCACGCAGCTTCAAGATTTTCAAATCCCATCAAGTAGAATGTAATGCTGCACACGTGCAAACACACACACAAACACCGAGGGGGAGAGAGAGTACTTGAGAATAAATGTCGCAATAGAGTTTATTTGGACTTTACTGCATATGGTGTTTGTTTAGTGCAATTCTCGATTACGAGCAATGAATTCTTGGAATGAACGTATGGCAATGAAAGACTAATTCTGGCTACTTGAAAGTTTTCAAGAGAAATGTCCTATTTCTGAAGGAATGGGGAAGCAAGGATCTCCTAGAAGAAGTCGTCTTGATTCTTTAAATTTTGATGCATCATCTGGGCTTAGAGATTATCAATTTAGGTGGACAGAAATGATACAAAATGGTGATCCTTCTTTAGGTAGAAGGGTGTCTGGGGGTGACTACCATTTGGATAGTGCTGTATTTGGTAAAGGGTTTAAGAATGATACTGTGAAGCCTTGTAAAGGAGTTTATGCTGGGAAAAGGCACACATGGTGGCTGCATAGACACATTAAGTCAATTATTTTCACATTCGCGTTGGTGTGTTTTCTTTTTCTTTTGGATTCTGCGATGTTTTCCATTTTTGATCCCGTGATTTTCCATCATATTCCGGCTCCTAGAAAATCAGTAGTAACAGAGGTATACTTGATAAATTGTTTAATTTATATGAATTCTCTTAATAATCAATGTTTTGGAGATTAAAATGACATACGAGTTTTTCTTATTTCTGGTTCTTCCATCCTGTTTCTAATATCTCTGACCCCTTTGAGTGATCCTATTCTTTATTTTACCTGATACTAAAGACTGCTCATTTAATTGTCAAAGTTTTATTAGCTAGCCAAAAATGATGTTTACACTTCGTATATCTTTTCTTGGTGTGCCTGTAGGAGAGAAAAGCTATATACTATGATCAAGAAAGAAGTCCAGTGAAGATGTATCATCGACTACTTAATTTGGCTTCTATTTCTCTTGCAGAGGTTTGATCCAAGTCCCTAATGATATAATTCATGCATTTTGGTTAAAAAATATATATATAATTTTGTATGCATGCATATGCTCCAGAGCGAAAATGAGCCAAAACTATCAAAGTTTTGGAAGGAAACTTACCCTCAGGCATTACTGTGGAAACCTTGTGCACATAAGAGAAATTTTCAAGGTATAGTGTAGTCATTTTGAACTTTGTTCATGAATGAACTTATTATCATTGATTGCATTGTACATTTGTCATATCTCTAATGGAAAATAATGTGCTTCTGAACTTGGTAAAATGGCAGGGAAACCAAGGAACAGCACTGGTTTTATATTGATAAGTGCAAATGGAGGTCTAAATCAACAACGAGTTGCCGTAAGAATTTAACCTTCTTCTGATTCTTATTTTTATTTGTGAACTTCAAAGGTGATCATATTCCTTGATTGTGATGATAATAACTCTATAATCTTCTTTGTACTGAGAGGTGTGATGTTCTGTCTGTATATCACTAATCTGACAGACTTGATGACATTAACAATTATCGGACAATTACTAATTTCAATTATTTTGTTACTATTTTATATAGCTGGAAGATTTTATATCAGTTGATTGTAGGTAGCTGTATTTTTTGCATTACTTTCTACAATATAGTAACTTAAAAGCATCTATTGTCGCTTTATCATTACATCGTCATTGCTATACAACAATGGGCAAGAGGTTGGCTCGTATTCTGTACCAGCATCGTGAAGCAGAAAATAATACTCTTTGAAATCACTCAAACCATAAGCTCCTCTATGTTATAAAACTGTGCCTGTTATATCATTTACGAATATTTTTGCTTGCATGAAAATAATTCTCTCTTACTACTAGCTCAAGCATGATTATGCATAAAAACAAAAATAAAAAAAATCCTGATTTGGGCTTTACCTGCAGGTCTGTAATGGTGTTGCTGTAGCGTCTCTGCTAAATGCAACTTTAGTGATTCCCAAATTTCTTTATAGCAATGTATGGAAGGATCCAAGGTAATCTATGTTCCCTCTATCCTCCATTTAATTATAATTTATTGTTTTTTGTTTCTAATGATACTAGTATATGATTACATCTAAACCAGAACGAAAAATGTTACTTCTGTAACTCGTAAATAGTAGAAACGAAGCAATACACTCACACACATGCTAATATACATCCATATCTAAAATAATATCGCAATGATTCCCCTTACCAATTGATATATTTCTATTTCTTGATCTCTATCTTCAATTTAACCTTCTTATTACTTGGGATTGCAGCCAATTCAGTGATATTTATCAAGAGGAGAATTTCCTAAATGTTTTGAAGGATGATGTCGATATTGTGAAAGAGCTCCCTCCTGATCTAAAATCAATAGATTTTGAAGAAATTGGCAGTCTTGTGTGCACCTTACCAGTTGATATTGTTGAATAAGAAATGCTTTTTCTTTGGAGAAAAATGTGTAAGCCTCTTGTATTGCTTTTCCAGATAACTGATGCAGATCTTCCGAAGGAGGCAACACCTCATGAATACATTAAGAACGTACTTCCTCTGCTACAGCGTAATGGAGTTGTTCACTTCCTTGGATTCGGAAATCGACTTGGGTTTGACCCATTTCCTTTTAACCTTCAGGTTAAGAACATTCTTATCACCTTCGTGTAATTCATAATAGATTCAAGTTCCTAGGGATATCAACCAAGACAAGCCAGGTGAAGACATTCCAGGCCAGCCTACAACCCATCTCCCAGTGAATCTTGGTTATCTTTTCTATTAGACAGAACTGGCCTTTGAGCTTGGTATGGTCCACCTTCAAAGGAGGGACAGTCCATGGCCCGGCCCCAATTCCAGGTTGCCACAGCCTAGATAGTCTGGCTGACTTTGATACCACTACTTGCTTGCCCAAGATATCTTTGTTTTCAAAATATGCATATTATAATACTATGTTGTGATAAATAGTTACTTGTTTAACTCAAAATTGTGAATTTTTTTCTTTCTTTGCAGAGACTACGATGCAAATGTAATTTCCATGCTTTAAGATTTGTGCCAAAAATTCAGAAGGCTGGATCATTACTGATTAAGAGGATAAGAAAATATAATTCTGCAAGGAGCATGTTAGACAAACAACTTCTTGGAGACTTCATATCAGACGTCCCTTCTACAGAGCATAACACCATAGGAAGCCCTTCTAACTATCTTGCTTTGCACTTGAGGTTCGAAATTGATATGGTAGCCTATTCAATGTGTGAGTTTGGGGGTGGAGAAAATGAGAGAAGGGAACTTCAAGCATACAGGGAAGAACATTTTCCGCTTGTCATCAAGCGGTTGAAGAAAAAGAAGTATAATTTCTAAATAATCATGCATTAATCAACTTGTTTAAATTATTTAAATTATTTTCTGATCTCGTTTGATGACCGCAGACCTCTCTCTCCCCAGGAACTCAGACAGATGGGGAAATGTCCATTGACACCGGAAGAAGCTGCATTAGTTCTTGCTGGTTTAGGTTTCAAGCGTGGAACTTTCATTTATCTTGCTGGGTCCCAAATTTATGGAGGAAGAACAATGATGCATCCTCTAACTAGCCTATATCCCAATTTGGTTACAAAGGAGGATCTTCTCTCACCATCTGAACTTGCACCTTTTAGGAATTTTTCTTCACAGGTAAATAGCCTTCTAGGTGGTGCTTTACAGCTTATGACAAATCATTTATAGAACATCATTCAGTTCTTTCCAAAAAAGAGTGTTATTAAGATACTTGCTTCGTATGTGCTAAGTCACGAGAATCTCTTTGAATGCAGCTAGCAGCTTTGGACTTTATTGCTTGTGCCGCTGCTGATGTTTTTGCAATGACGGACTCTGGGAGCCAGCTTTCATCCCTTGTGTCTGGTTTTCGGGCATATTATGATAGTGGAAATGCTCCCATTGTAAGACCAAGCAAGAAAAGACTTGCTGCGATTTTACAAGAAAATAGCAGTATTGGGTGGAGTACTTTTGAGAACAGAATGGAAAAGATGATTGAAGAAGGTCAACGAGTACATGTGCGGCCTTTAGGCAGAAGCATTTATCGACAGCCAAGATGCAAAGAATGCATGTGCAAACATCAATAGTGCCATTCCACTGTCAGTGTTTATTGAAGACATCAACATTGTTGTTCCAATGTTCCCAGCAAGTTTTATTTGAACCAGATATTGTCTCCCTCTTCAGAGTAAGTATTGTATTAGGTTAATGTTCCTCATGAAAATGAACCAAGCCTCTGTTAATGACCTTTGGCATGAGTTTTAGACTCAAATTACCACCTGTATATTCTTTTCATTATTTTGAGTTAATGAATACTACAAAAATATTATCCTTTTATGTAAAAAGTCCTCTTTTCACTTATGTTTATATTTTTCACCATATTCATCAGATAGTTAACATGCAACTATTACTCCCTGGAAAACACTGTAATCTTCTGATTTGTATGGAAATAAGTGGCACTTGAACTTCATACTACCCTTGAACCATCTGTAGAGGTTGAACCCACAATTCTATCCCAAGCTGAAAAACTTTTCATATGGTGTACAGATGTGTGAGGAGTATGCCACTCTTCTCAGTAATTCCACGTGGACCTTAGTACCACAAAACAACACACAGAACGTCAAAGGCTGCTAGTGTATTTATATAATTAAGAGACACCCAGATGGCACAATTGCTATACATAAAGCACGTTTAGTTGCCAAGGATTTCCATTAAAGACCTGGTATGGACTTCATTGAAACGTAAAGCTTACTTGTTAAGCAAACTACATTGTGCATTATTCTCACTCTGGTTGTTTCAGAGGGATGGTCACAGGTGGCGGACCCAGCATCAAAGTTCAGCACAGGCGATGACGGTTGATCGTTGACCATTGATCGTTTGACAAGAATTGAGAAAATCCACAGAAGGAGAAACTGAATAATTGGCTTTAAAATCAAATTCCCTTTTGTTATTAGACAGATTAGGATCACCACAGTACTTGTAACAATGCACTTATCAAATATATGATAGAAAATAGTGATAAATCTCATTAACTTCCATGATTTGAACACACTATTTTTCCTAATCGGGAGAGTGTGTACATAAGGAACTACCTAATAACTAGTTCACATATGAACTTGAACAGTTCATGAAAATCCTGACAAAAATCCAATAACGTAAATAATATTATATAATCTGAAAAGTTTCAAATAACTTCATGTTTCATTCTTCATTTTTCCTCCTTTCTCCACAATTAGACA
>CAIGRQ010297338.1:0-12259 GCA_903798375.1 Fraxinus sp. D2006-0159
CGACGAAAAATGTTGAGGGGCGGTCCCCCCCCCACCCCACATCTCCGTCCCTGCATGCATTTATATAATAAAATATTATACACGTAAACCCAAAAAATTACTCTACTTTTAAATACACATTCTTCAAAAAATCACCATTTAAAACAATGTTTTTCCCAAAAAATGAGCACGAAACAAGGGCTAAGTGTAACCAAACATGCTCAAAACACTAGAAAACAATGCGTGTATCACAATTGTTCAATTCACAGACTGCATTTTGGGTTTCCCACGAAAATTCTTGCAACATATTCCGAGATCCCAAACTATCGAGACACAAGAAACTCGTGTTCCCCAAAAAAAATAAAATAAAAAAAAGGTAGTCAGATCAAGCAGGAATCATAGAAACTGAAGATTAGCATTAACAAAACTTTTGCAACTTAACAGCAAAAGGGTTTTCAGCTAGATGGTCTGAGCTATATTAAAAAGTCAAACACTAATATTAAATGACTGTACAAAATCATATATGAGCGACGGCTATGAATTCCTTTTTAGGTGTGTAGATAATCACAACGTGCCCCTTTCCTACATCTCCCATTCGCATTGTATGGACAAACTCTACCCCGCCTGTTGAAAGGTCTAGAACCTCCACTGCCAAATGATGACGGTCTGTTCCAAGAAGTCCTTCCAACACCAAAACCAGAATCCCTCATTTCCCTTTGACTGGAGAACTGACCTCCACTGTGGTTTTGATCGCCTCCCCACACACCTTGGCTCCCAGCTGGTGCACCAAAACCTTGATTCGGGTTTGCTTGTGCTAGTCCTTGAACCGGAGTTCCTGAATTTCCACTAGGTGGCCCCCACCCATTCCCAGGTACTGGTACTGGCCCTTGAACTGGAGCACTCCCCCAACCTGGATTTGCAACCCAACCAGAATTCACATTTCCAGGAACCGGCCTTTGAACAGTAGTTCCTGGATTTCCTGAAGGACCAAGCCAACCAGAAGTATTTCCCAGAGCCGGTGCATGAACAGCCAGTCCCACATTTATATTTGTACTTCCCGATGTGGGTGTTCCCCACCCCGCATTTGGATTTGCCTGCACATTACCCCACCCAGTGTTCGGATATTCAGGTCTCGCGCCCCAAGAAACGTTTTGTATACCAGGTGGCAGCATGTTAGGTAGAATACCCTGAGTAGATGGTCCCCACAAATCAGGTTGAGGCGTAGCTGCAATTTCTGAGTTCGAGAAATTTCCAGCAGAGTTCTGAACATCCAATGTATTGCCACCCCAACCTTGAGCCTTGCCTTGTCCAGACTGTGGACCACTGCCCCAACTAGGAGTTTCAACATGAGGGTTCAGACTAATAGCCGAGTGAACTGAATGGACGATAGTGGGCAGATGGCCATGCATCTGTACGTTGTGTGGTTCACTACTCATGTTTGACTGAATTTGTAGAGAATCTACGGAGCCTGCAAGAACACCTTTTTCAGAATTCGATGTTGGAGAAAAAGCAGCACCAGATTGAACAGCAGAATTCAGAACTGAAGCAGGAGGAGAAGAATATGTCACGGTGTTTGGTAAGGATGGAGAAGGTGAATGAAACAATCCATTGCCACTGGGATATTGAGTTGCACCATGGAGAATACCCCCGTCTTCTCCCGTCCATCCTACATTTTTTTGTTGTGGAGTAGGAGATGGTAGGTTTGTCGAATCATTCCCAACCCAATTTTCTGTAGAATGTTTTGGGTGAGCTCTAGGGTCTTGATTAGTATTTGGTCTCTGTATATCTTGGTGCAAGGATGTTCCAGAAATTTTACCAGGGTGACTCGACGTTGTACTCGGACTATGCATAATATTAATTGCTGGAAATCTATTAACTGCCAGCAAGTCTTTCTCATATTTCCCAGCCAATGCGTCAGTAAGAAGTATAGGGTCTTCTTGTTCTAATGCGGTTCTCCAGATTCTCAGATCTGCAGGAAAGTATCCTGTATTGTTCCATTTATGCAACTGCGTCATAGAAAATGGTCCTTGCACTTTTCCAGAAGGATCCTTGTAATGCCAAACCTTTTCAGTTTCATTTATACTGACAGCAATTTCTGCCACACTATCTGAGAGAGATACTGTTGAAGTTACGGGTGAAGCAACAGAAAGGGATTCAGATTTGGACGAGGAATTCATATTCCATTCAACAGATTTAGATTCTTGAATGTTCTTGTCTCTTCCTTGGTTCCGTGAATTCTCAACAACTATTTCGCCAGAATGAGCAGCATTGGTATACATACTCTTGCTCGAGAGGTTTCTTCCCGTTTCCAAATTCTTACTAGAAACATTTTCCAAGCCATTCCAAGTATCTTTTGCATTATAATCACTTCCTGGAGAGATAAGACCACTTCCTCTTCTATTAAAGCTAGAACTAGATCTCGTTAAAGAATCTGAGTGCAACAAAACAATATTGGGATTATGATTCCATAGCTGTTGCAGTAAATACCAAGTTAGAAAAAGAAAGGGAAAATTGCACAGTTGGTCCCCACCTATTGTCCCACTAGAAAGTTCGTCCTCAACTTCCAAGAATGAGCAAATTGGTCCAAACCTCACATTAATGATGCACAAGTCCTCAACGAGGGAAGCCGTTCAAATCTTCATTATTGTTGTCACATGACCTCATGGAAGGGTGCTTTGTTTCAAATTTTTGGTTACCGATCTAAGTAGGAAAGCGAGAACCTAACTTCATAAAGTTTGCCACGTGATGATTTAACGGAGATTTGAATATTTGCGTCACTAGGGATTAGTTGTGCAACTATAATGAGAGATTGGGGGACCAACGGACCCCTTTCGAAAGGTTGAGGACCAACGGGACAGTGGGTTAGAGACCAAAGATGCAAATTTTCCATTGATAAAGACAAGATAATATAATAACCTCGTTTAATGTTGTCAGTTTCACTGTCATCCTCATCAGACTCGTAACTTGGATCCATTTTGGGATCTCCATGTATTTCAGGAATTTCCTCTAGTCTACGATGGCGTTCGTCAGGGGTCTTCAAAAGTTGTAATTTTTCCACGCACTCTCTAAGCGTGAAAATCAGTCAAGGATAACTTACATTTCTATAGATGAGAAAATTCGCATCTTTACCTATAAGATCAAAATGAATGGTGATGACAAATGCGCTAATACCTTAACCTTACATGATGCTCAGGAGAAATGTAAAATATAAATATAAGAATAAAGCAATATAATATACTCAAGGGGGTAAAAAAGGATATTCCTTCCTACGCCCTAAATCACTAGCTCGATCACGAAGATGGCTAATGCGCATAACCTCTGACTCCAACCACTGCATAGCAAAATGTGAAATAAGAAAAGTACAACAGAATAGAAAACCTCATACATGTAAAACCCTATCAATCCAGCAATATGCTAAAGAAGTCAAACAGAAAAATTTTCCAGGGTTACATGAATCGGTATTCAATTTCCAACCCAGTAAACGTAGAGGAATCTAAGAAGTTCCCTTTACTCTCCAAAGCCTAAGAAAAGAATAAACAATCAGCAGCAAAAGTAATACTTGTATAAACTCAGCTTAAAATATTTGAGTTACGGAACTATTTCTTTCCTATTCCCTCCTTTCCACAACCTTGTCATTCTCCGTCCCTCTTTGCCAGGTTAATAAGCAGTCCCAGTGGAATAATTATGTAACAAGTTCCTTAAGAAGCACATCTCATTATTAATATATCAATAGTGCTGTCCTAAAAACATAAATCTAACAAAAGTTCTTTCTTTCCAGTTTCCAGAAAAGGGAAAAAAAAATCTACGAGAGTGTACACTTAGCCCCTGTTTGATAGTATTTTAATCTAAGTCGAAGTTAACAAATAATTTTAACCATATATTTTATGGATTCCACAACTTTTCAACCACATATTTTATTCACTTCTATCAAAATCTACTAAAAATCTAATTTTAATCTCCACCAAACAGAGGCTTAGTATTCTTAATTTTCAAATTATGTGTGCTGTCAAAATTATACCTTCCATTTTATCTTGGTTCAAGTATGTAAATAAATTGCTATTCCTTTTGAAATATGAATTTAAATATATTAAAAAAAAATTAGCTTCCTGGTAGCTTTAGCAAACAGTTCCCTAATATTCAGACTGATGCACCTACATCTTGAAAGAGAGTGGGGAAAAGTGAAAAGAAAATATCTATAAGGAAAATGCAGATACATGACAAGGTTAAAACAGTATTTCCTCTCTAACTACGGCATGGGAGAATTTGTTAGGATAAAGCAGTGTTATTTTTATTACTAACAGCTAACGGTATTCTTTCCTCCCCTTTTTTTTCTTTCTTTCTTTTTTTTTTATTTTCCCGAGTACAACTAATGTATGCAACAAGTGCATTTCAGAGAAGCTAGAAATGCAAAATAGTCAACATCCTGTCATATTGGACACGTGATCATTTGTGTACCAATCACTTTCATTTAGTTCATTCACTTCTAGCAAATGAAAATTAGGAAACCTAATAGTTAACAGTTTCAACCAAAAACTTTGAGAGGAGGAGATAAACATACATCATTAACTCTGGCTGCCTGTATTTCCATGGTCTTGTCAAGAATGTCACCCTACAAACAGAAGGTGTTATTTTTAGTCACATGCCATGCTAAAATATGAAAACTAGAGCTGTGTGTATAATTACCACAGTCAGCCTGTTGATGAGTCCACATTTGATACTCTGGCGTAGACGCTTGCATTCTTCCTAGCAAAGAAGTGAAGGACGCATAATTTAATTTTCATAACTTACAAGGTTAAGACACCACTACCATAATTGCTAATTAAGCAAATAATAAAGGGAAGACAATTTAGTTTTTGCAAACAATATTAGCTACAAGTGCTTTCGTTATCGTTCTATTATGAACACTGAAAAAGAACGTGTAAAAACTAAAATTGATGCTTGGAACAATACACCTAAAGATTTAATATGGTTGCTGTTATTACATGGAAAAGGCTGAATAATTCTTACTAACAAGTATTTGCATATCAAATGTGTCATTTTATCCATTCTTCATTTTATTCAAGTGCATTTCATTGACATTTGCAATTCAGAAGCCAATTGATAATTCAGTCCACTGTCAAAGCCATTCAAGTAAAACAGCCGAAAGCTAGACTAACATCTCACCCATAGAGACCAGCTGAGCTTTGACAATAAACGACAGCTAACTAGTATCTAAACGGTGCACGTGATTTGGTTAGAGCGTACATATGAGGTTTTTTTGTTCAATAAAGCATCCAGAGAATTTTCTTTAACAGAAAGACTGGGCAAGCTTGGTTAGAAGTGCCTTTCAATGGGTGTTAGAACTTCAATGTTCAAGAGGAAAAGAAGGTTCTACAAGCTAAATTCAATCACCTCAGTGAACTCTTGATTTGAGATAGTATCAATTGATATGACCTCCGCCTTGTCCAGATTTAATATCTCCAGCATCGTATCACAATTTTTTTTGCCAATTTTATATGGCTCCGCAGCTTTGCTTGTGCCTGCCATAAAAAATAATTAGGAAAGAAATTGTTTGGTGTCCTTGGATGGGAGAAACTTTCTATATATATCTGACAATTTAAATTCCAGAGGAATTTAATGCACAGATACTGATAACTAGTTATTTTAGAAGAGTCGAGGTAATAAGAGAGAAGTTACAAATTAATTACCTACAACTTGCACTAGTCTATACAGGTCTTGCTTTTGACTACTACCAGAAATTCTTATCCTCACGAAAGCTCCAACAACTTTATCATGAAATTTCTCAACATCTTCGAGTAGGTCCTCCATCAACTTCCGTCGTAGGTAAATTAAGCTAATGTTGTGTGTGTCAATCGCTGCATAATCCTCAAGATTTGACTGAGGACCCCTTCTGTCACCTTTCTTGCGTGTTTTGCTTTTCCTACCTTTGACCCCCCTGGCTAGGGTGTCAGCATCACCACCAACCTCCAACTGGTTAATTTCAGTGCCGACAACACTTCCTTGAACTTCATCTGTCTTATCCTTTTTGGTAGGAAAATGAGATTCAAGAAGTTTTAACATCTCAAAATGCCCAACTCGTGGTTTTCCAAATAGATTACCAAGCCTTGAATCACAGATAATTTGACTTTTCCGACGAGGATCACGCAGTTTGTTTTTTTTTATATATTCAAGCAAAAGAGCTTGTACATCAAACTGAGACAGTGGAGATATGTCACCATTTCTCATGTGCGAAACAAATTCGAGAAGCTCTTTTGTAGCCCATTCAGTGTCCTCGGATGAAGAAATGTTCTCATCGCCGGCTGATGTTACACTGACGGATTCGTCTTCTTTGGTGAGGGATTTTGATCGTTTCTTTAGCTTTCTTCTCTTAGATTTACTGGTTTTCTGGCTCTCAATAGAGTCGCCTGAACCAGATCCTCCATCATAATCAGCATCAATCTGTGCCTCAGGTGGTTCTTGCTTACTGCCTTTCCATGGATGCTTTGCCTCTGCAACTTCAACTGAAGAGAGGGATAGCTTTGATTTGAGACCTATATAGTAATCCTTGAATAGATACTCCCAGCTACTTTTGTCATCAAAATCTAATTGAGCCTGTTTTGGTCAAGAAGAACCACAAAAGCACAATCAGAATGTTACCAAAAGTATATTACCAAAATGGGAGGAAACCTGATAAGAAACTTGGTTGTTGAAGGTAAATTTACAATCTAGTAACCATAAATTAAAAGTAGCAGTATAGGGTAAGAGAAAGTGAGAAGCCAAATTATACCAATGGAAAGTAACATAAATCCTAGTTGATACCTTTCCATGTTAAAGTAGATCAAAAGATTTGATAGCAATTAAAAAAAGACAGGTAAATTTGATGAACAAAGCAATTTTCTAGGAAACTCTTTCAATTTCACGGCAGAAAAATTAATAAAGTTTGCAGATAATTAGTTAGACGACCAAAATTTGTCATTTCTCATAAAAACTGGGTTCAGCTAACGCAAAGCATAAGAGTTCTCAAAGTTCGTCATAAGTTAAACTAAAGAAGTAAAAAAAAAACATGTCCACAGAGTTCATACTAACGTTTTCAGAAACATGCACAAGGAGGAGGAGAAATCTAGACTGAAAAATAATAGTAAAGAAGTTTTCGTCAAATGGTAAGAATTTTGTCAATTCTTAGTCCGAGGAGGAGCAACTGCTTTGAGAAGTAAAAGAAAAGCTCAGCACTATTTCCTTACTTCCATCACAGAAGGACATGCAAGCTACAATCAAACGATTAACCACAGTTTTATTCACACTTCCGAATGTTGAGCGTAGGGTCCCTCATACAGAACATGTAATAAATCCATCTGGATTACAGGGCACAAAGACATCCATGAGAGCAATAGTTGCTCAAGCACGGGAAAAGAAATCAATGACTGACTGTGTGTCTACCTGTTAGGATCAATATTACGTCTATGGACTGTTAAGCCAAGTTTGTTGTAGGTCATATATGGCAAGGAAAACCAATTACCCATACAGAAATAAATACGAAAATCAGAAATATATGCAATGTGTAGATTTGACCCCCCTAATCGTCATGGACAAACTCTGACAGCAAGAAGTGTAGGTTTGTCAGTATCACATCCGTACTGTGATGGCAACCACAAAAGGGCTTTCGTGTGCGTAAGTGCATTGGAGAGAGAGTAAACAGGAACTTTATTTTTTGGATACACAAGGAAAAACAAAGGACCAAAAGAAGAATGGTGTGGACAAGTTTGCCTACGCTCGTTTATTCACTTATCTTACCCTCTTCTCCAGGTGACGGTGGTTACTAAGGCGGATCCTCTCTTTGGCATATTAGACAATGGCAGAAAAATTTCAAAGGTGTTCTACAACAAGCAAATTGTGGTTTCCTCAAATTGCCTGTCATGGCCAGAGTTACACTAGCAAAATTGATAAATCTGGGTAATCCAATCAGCACAATGTGAAAGTTTTGTAGTTCAATCTACATTTTGCGACTAAATTTGTCAACAGAATTAACACGCAATAAGGAGAGTCAGTTCACTCACCCATATAACTTTACTTCTTTTCTTAGTTATTATCTACTTTGCAAACTTATTCGTATATATCATTTCTGGGCTGTTTCACGGCATGTAAAGCAAAGCTGAAACTACTTATATATAAAGAAAAGTTTAAAAGGAAACAGCAAGTACAACAGGTCTTAAGATTTGAAGTCCTTTTGCAAAAGATTTGTTCTAGTCCAAAAGCTTGCAAACCCATTGGACCTCAAGCTCATGAACTTGGGAGAAAAGAAAAAATTATCTCAAGAAATTGCAATTTCAATCTGAATGCCATTTGTAGTTCCCTCATAAAACATCCAAAGATGGAAGTCCACAATCATATTGGACATACCAACAATTCAAAACATATATGATATGGCTTACTGATGACAATCCAAAAGGAAGATATATCAAGAACTTAACAAAAGAAATTGACGTGATCAGCACATTAATATTAACCATGCAGTACATATTGAACATTTAAATCATGGGGACAAATGCCATTACTAGCATCGGCAAAGTAGAGTTGATAATCGCCAAACCCCAGACCGACACAAAGGCAGGTAGGTCATGGAAGCACATACATTTTCCTGTTGATTGTTCTCAATTAGCGTAACAGTTCTCATGCAGGTCTCACAAAAGCCTTTATTTCCTCGGACACAAAAGATAACAGCATCTTTAATGCAACCCCTGCATGAGGAATATGTGCATGTATAACACATATAGTGGGCATTCTTCTCACAAATGCTGCAAATATGCCAACCTGAAAAACATGAAAAAAAAATGCACCTGTTATGGCAACGTAAGCAAAAATATAGGCTTGAATATTTCTCACGGAATTTAGATAAAGTAAACTGAAGAACTGAGGCATGCAGCAACAAAGAAAACTGGCAAAGAACAATGAAGACAGAAACTCAAAGCAATTCCTTCAATCAGTTGTTGCTAGACCATACATATCATTGTACTACAAAATCCACCTAATAATAGTAAGAAGAAAAGAAAACCAACTACAACTCCTAAACAGTAAACAACAGTAGAACTGTTATCTACTATACAATAACTGGATATGATTTGAGAGGAGTTCAATGGCAGGATATATCTAAATGTTACTTTTTTAACTTAGTAGGAGCTCCACCACCCCCCACCCCGACCCCCAAATTACAAATAACAACTCAGGTGCATTTAGAAAACTAATGGAAGAGTAAGGTGGTTCATTATACCATGAAAGCGAACAGTTCATGTACCAAAGCAGCATTTGAAAGAAACTGCTCTTGCTAAATTGTTGTTAGTTTAGAGCGTATGACACATTTTGTGGAACAAAATCAATTTTCATTAAGTTTTTTAAAGTTTCAGGATAGAAGGATTGAATCACAAGCATTGGAAGGTATCGAGTTGCAGAACTTTTTAGAATATAGGCTTGAGGTTGAAATTTCTCAGAAACTCTGCAATATCCAGTTAATAAAGGCATTTAAAGGGCTATAGTAATATAGGACCATAATACTTTGATTTGGCCAAAATCCGAAGACTTCTTCAGAAATTCGAAAACTAATAACTGGAACAATGAACATGAAAAGCCATCACTATTCAACATAGCAAGATGCACTAATGAAGGAGTGGATTAGCACATTCTGGGATGGAAACAGCTGCAACCTATTGCAATTAACAATAACAGTAAAATCTAATATGTCCCTATGAATGATATGACAACAATATTCCCATGGAGGCCAATAGCAAGACCGCCTACATAACAAGCCAGATTTTCCATCAAATAAACTCATAAAAAAAATGCATTACTTTATCTCCAAATTTTTGCATGTGCATGCAGGTAAAGAGAGGCACCTACCGCAGTTCCAGCGACCCTTAGTGTTGAAGAAGGCCTCATCTCGATTTACACAAGATGGATGATACGCTTTGGGGCAACCTCTGGAAACCAATGCAAGACACAATTATTGATAAGCATTACAAACACACAAAGCCAACAAAATATTAGTTCAGAATACTGATTTTATTTCCTTTTCAGCTTAGAATTCTGGAGGTTCAACACATTTTTTAGAACTTACCGGCGATCACATATCACAAGGTCCCCACCATCGAAACAAATGAAACAAACGTCCTCTCCTACCTTCTTCCTAGCTGAAGCTTTTGTTGTGGCCTTACAACTTGAAGGACCTTTTGAATTCCTCGCCCTCTTCTGCTTCTCTCCAGACGATTTCACCGGTTCAGCCACATCTGTTTCAGTCTCCATTTCAGTGTCCTGAGTCTCAGTGTCCTCCACGGCCATTGGTTCATCATCCCCGGATTTTATTGCAGCCAGTGGATCATTCAACTCCAGACCAGGCTCATCCACATCACTCTTTGTTTCCTCTGTCTCCCTTTTTGTGTCCTGGGACGGGATCGTCTCAATCATATCATTCATTTCCACCACCTCAGTTTCCATTTGCGAATCAGCCACTTGAATCTCCTGGACCATGTCATCCCTCGTCACTTCTATTTCCTTGCATTCCTCTGTTTCTATTTTAGTGTCTCCTGCTGAAATCTCCTCTCCAGACACTGCTTCTACCTCCTTAATTTCTGCCGCATTTGAAAGCTCAGATAACTCGGTGCCTTTCAAAACCTCCAAGCTCACATCCTTCTCCTCCTCAGTTATAGTTCTGGCCATCAAACTCTCCTCAACCACCACCCTATCTGCAGCACTCTTATCTTCCATGTCAGTGCTGAAATTTACCGTACCACCATCAGAATCGGGAACCTGCTCTCCTTCGTTACAATTCACCACCTCAATTTGGGTCTTAGAATCACTTTTGTCTTCTACAGTTCCAACCAGTTTCTTAGTAATCCCAACTTCTGAATCATTTACCTTATCTGTAACCTTCTCCTCGCTGCCTATACCAGCTTCCACTACTGTCTCTGAATCATTTTCAAGTATTTGAGTTCTCTCTTCCTCCAACTCTGCTCCTTCCTCTTCCTCAATGTGCTGTGCCTTGCCTCTGTTCTCCTCCATCTCAGTCACGGCTTTAGGATCCCTAACCTCCATTCCCTCTCTTTCCACTGGCGCTTCATAGGTCACGTCCATTTCCGACTGAGTATGAGGTCGCAAATCCCATGTGCCAGAACCATCCTTGCTTACATCACCTGCCACCCCTGACACCAATTCTTCATCACCCTTCGGAGCAAGCAGGGAATCCCGGCTATCACCGCCACCTTTTATTCCTCCCACCTCACTCTCCAACACCTGAGTTTCCTCTGCCACCGCCTCTTCAGCTGTAAGCATCGACGAACCAACTCTCTCGATTACACTCTTTTCTCCACCCCCCATATCAAGCTCCGCCAACGCGTCCACTTCCAGTTCCGATCCCGCCACATCATATTTCTCTGTAACGGACTCTTCTCCGTCTTCTCCACCTTCCGTCACCGCAGGCAGCTTCTCCTCCTCCTCTACAACCACCTCATCGACCTTTTCTCCACCTACACTTAAATTCGAATCATCCAATTCAGTAAACGATTCGCGTTGCTCGCTATTTTTATTCTCTTCGTTTTCCATTTTTTCCTGTTTCATTTCAAAATTCAAGGGTTCATCGACATTCGATAACCATCAAGAATCCGAATTGAATATTTCAAAACCCTAACCCTAGGTTCTCTGTAAGAACTATACGTAAACAACGCTATGTTTTACTGAGTTACATACACTATATATAAGAATTAAGGCAATCTATTTGTCCGATTCTGGAAATAAGATTACAACTGATTTCCTCGTCGTTTTGGCTCCGGGGTACCGGGTATGAAAATGTGGATGAGAACGCGTTTGGTTGAGCGTTAAATGTTTATTTATATGTAAATCTACTTATAAGTTATTAATAATAAATAAAGTGTTATTTTTATTGGGTTAATTTCTTAAATGGTCACTGAAGTTACATCAAAATAACAAAATGGTCATTGAAGTTCGAAACTTGCNGTTGAGCGTTAAATGTTTATTTATATGTAAATCTACTTATAAGTTATTAATAATAAATAAAGTGTTATTTTTATTGGGTTAATTTCTTAAATGGTCACTGAAGTTACATCAAAATAACAAAATGGTCATTGAAGTTCGAAACTTGAATAAACGATCACTCAACTTTCAGACATTTTCAAAAATGGTCACTGAGGTAAGTTTTTTAACTTTTTTGTTCTAATTGAAACATAAATTAACAAAACACGGCCCTTCAAAATTGGAGGACCTGAACTGCAATTCCCTTTTTATAAAACACGGGGGCGAT
>CAIGRQ010297340.1:0-13588 GCA_903798375.1 Fraxinus sp. D2006-0159
AATGAAAATGTCATTAGTTGTATTTATGTAGTGTTGTTGTAAATGTTAAAAAAAATTAATTATGGCATGGATCCGAATGGAATCGAACCCGAACGGTTCCATAATTATATTTGGACCCGACGGTTCCATTTATTAAATACCCGAAAATCTTGGAACCGAAAAAACCTGAACCGAATCGAACCGACCCACGACCAGCCCTACTTTCAAACATTAAAAAATAGATTAACTCCCATTTTTCATTGAATTTGAGTCTAATTAATTTAAAACTAATAGAACCAGAGAATATGTCCACCATCCTTATACACTCTTCTAGTTTAATAATTGTATCAAGGTGAAGAGATCATTAATAAATTCTTTCCCACCCCTTAAAAAATATGATCATCCCTACTTCTCACTACTAATTATTCCCCCAAACCTTAGGCATCGAGCAATATCACCTTTCCATTGCCACCCCCAATAAATAAGTAAGAAAAAGGAAAACATTATATTCTACAAACAACTAAAGACCCCTCCCTTTCCTCTACAAGCTTTATACTTTCCATCAACACAAATAAAATGTGAACAATTATTTCCCTGTTACTTTTGTGTGTGTGAGATAGACGAGAATTTCATTGCCGTCCTAAAATACCTATCTTCCAATTAAAGGCAATTCTCACATCCGAACACATTGATTTTACACAGACCATATAACCAAAATATCTAATTTCATGATTTAGGCTCCCTGTGTGCCTTTCCCAAATATGTGGTTGAATGACAATGTAAAGGAAGCAAATGGAAGAAATTAAGAAATAGTTACTTACAAAAATAAAAGATAGCCTCACCATGGATTTGATAAGCACTCCATAAACTAATACGCATGTGCATACCGTTAAAATATTTACATTTTTACATAAAAATCAACCAAGTTTTCTCATGTATATTTTGTATGAGAACAAATTCTCAATTAATTAAGACAAGCTTGCAACAAAAATTTCATTTTGAACTTTTTCAATACTACTGTGTGGCTGTGATGCCAGTCCAGCCCATATAAGGCAATGATGATATGGCCTTCGACTCATTACTAATACCATTAATCTGCTGAAGTGAGCCCAGTGAAACCAAAGCCCAATACTCGGTCCAATAAAAAAAAAAACGTGTTTGGCTGAAGCGTTTTTAGTTAATGTTTCTTCATTTGTTGAAAGTGTTAGTTTCTCTTAGTCGCTGCTACCAATTTCGATGCCTTGATATTTTGGAAGTGACTCGAATGGTTTTCTAACTTTTCATTCTTTCCTTTCTCTTTTCTTGAGAGCTTCTAGAGACTTCTGTGTTCTCTCATCCTTCGTCTTCTTTTGTGAGGATTTCTTGAATCTGTTTCTTGAGTGTGATTTTTGTGTGAAATTAGGAGTACGAAGGATTATTCTTGTTGTACTTCATGGGTTACTACAAGGGTGACTTAAAAGCCAAGTGGCTCCCCCCTATACAAGTGGTTCCCCCCTATTGGAGGGGTTCCGGGTGGGCCCGGAACCCCTCCAATAGGGGGGAGCCACTTGGCTTTTAAGTCACCCTTGTAGTAACCCATGAAGTAAGTGTAACATCTCCCAAGTACGAAAGGTGTAGTTGTTGGTAGCGTTAAACTCTTCTGACTCATAGAAGAAGTTTCACATTTTACTGTGGATAGTGAGAGATCTTGGGTGGATTTGGGTTTCACTGTGTTGAATAATATGGGTACCTTGTTCCGAGCCTTCGATCTGCGATATCTTGGTGTTCAATGGTCTTTTGAAGATAAACATTTGTAATAGGCATTTCGAGTTTTAGATTTGTAATCTTTTGTTCATAGTTTTGTATAACAACTACCATTGCAGAAGTGCTTCTGTGAACAAAAAGGTTAAGATTTAAGAGTTAGCAAAACTGCAACAATGAATTTTATTTTAAAACCTTGGTTTGTCAAAAAGTAAAATCGAGATTCACCCAATTTTTGACTACTTATCAGATTAGAAGATTAATAATTTTGAATAATTATAAATAAACCCACAAATTCACGTACACTAAATGTATGTATACTATAGTTCAAAAAAGCTAACCGTTAAATAATCTTCAGGTTTATACAGTGGGAACAATATCGACAAAGACTTAGATTTGGCCTCTTCAGTCACAGCCTCATTAACCTTTTCCAATGTTTAATCCAACTCAGACACCTTCTGGCTTGACAAAGTTCAATGCCATTAGAGACAAAGCAATGAACTTCAAAGTATGCTAGGCATTATGTGGATTATGTGTCAATTTTATTTATTTATTTATTTTTTTGTAATCGGCCGCGGATGCTAAAAAATTAGTTACATTTGTTGTTTGCTACGAGAAGTCATTGCTCCATGCAAAATGAAGAAGTGGCTTGTGTGCAGGATTTAATGTAGTAGGTGCAACTAACCCTCCGGCAGGGCCACCTGTGGTAAATTCAATTGCAATTCCTATGCTATTTATATTTTTTTAGGAATAAATATGGGTCTGTCATGTCGTTTAATTTTATTGGACCACAAGATAGTTATACATAAACGAATAGGACCATGCTACACTTACTCCATGGTATACTACATGGATGACTTAAGGGCCAAGTGGCGCTCCCCTATTGGAGGGGCGCCGGGCCCACCCGACGCCCCTCCAATAGGGGAGCGCCACTTGGCCCTTAAGTCATCCATGTAGTACACTATGGAGTACACATAGAATTACCCAAACGAATATATCGTATGATTTAATCACACATTAGATTTATACTTGTAGAACCAGTTGGCAATTCAATAAAACTAAATGACTCAACAGATTCAGAATTCTTACTGGATAAAAAATGTAAATAGCATGGGAATTGGAAATGAGTTTACCACTGGTGACCCCGTTGGACTGTTAACTGCAACTACTACGTTAAATGATGAACTTCCCTAGAAATGGCAGCGGAGCGAGTTCGGGGCGAGGGTGGGTTCAAGGCGGGGCACCTTGCCCCGCCTTAGACTGGGCATGGCGAGGCGGGTGTAGGCCTGCCCCATTTATTTATTTATTTTTATTTTTTTCCAGTTATTTTTTGTAATTTGTAGTCAATTTCTTTTTTTATTCTTCAGCCTCGCCATGCCATGCCCCGCCAACCTGTCGGGGCGGATTTTTTTGCTATCACTAAACTTCTCTCTAAATATCTTTTTTGTTGTCTCTACGGCGCATGAATGATAAATCTAATAAGCACTCTAAAGAGGGGGTAAAAATGGAGCGTAGAAGAAAGTTAAATAATTAACTAAAAACGTAATTAAACAAACAAAACATTTCTTTTGATGTATTATCTTATATAAGGAAACTTGAAATGACATTTTGAAATTTAGTTGGAACTGGAGATTAATTAAAAATATAATAATACACACCTTGATTAAGAGAGTGTCTGACTAATAATAAGTACCTCATTTGTTATCATAATTTTAAAACTGAGCTGATTTTTTCACCAAAATAAGTAAATCCTTGTGGAGATAAACGCTCCTTTTACTATTACAGACGAGAAAGAAAAAGCAAGAGAACACTTCCTTGGATGTTAAGAGTTTGAGAAGCTATATTCTTACCTGTTTGATATAGTGAATGGGAGATATTCTGAGGAAGCATTGACAGACGTTGGTCAACTGCAATATATGTTGTTAACTTTGATAAGTTATTAATGGTTATTGATCTTGATAGATCTTTACACTAATTTATAAAATCTTGAGGTGGTGCAGGGGCGGAGCCAGGATTTCTTGGCAGGGGGGGCACAACTTATCGATATTCAGCGTCGAGTTTTTGTTATAGAAGTTCAACTTATCGATTTCAACAATTTCAATTCAACATACCCAAATTTCGTCAATTTCAATTCAACAATACTCAAACTTCACCAATTTCAATTCAACAATGCCCAAATTTCACCAATTTCAACTCATAAATACCCAAACTTCACTAGTTTCAATTTCAACTCATAAATACCCAAACTTCACTAGTTTCAACTCAACAGTACCCACATTTCAGCCACAGCAGTCGACATTCATGATTCATCAATACCCAATTTCAACAATACGGCAATACCCAAGTTCAATTCCATAACAATTAACAGCCAACAATGAATCTCTATTGCATACATCACACAACAATACCCGAAATGTAGTATTAAAAAAAAGAACAAAAAAAGTCACTGAACATCACACAACAATACCCGAAATGTAGTATTAAAAAAAAGAACAAAAATAGTCACTGTAGTCTCAAGTATACCTAAACAAATAAACAATACCAAAATATGAAATATCTAATTGATAAAGCCTAAAGAAATTAAGAAATTACTTAATACCTGAACCATTGATTCCGGCGGTCGGCAGAGAGAAGTCACTGCAGTCTGCACTCTGCAGAGGCGGTCAGGGTCTTCAGGCAGAGGATGGAGCCTGGAGGCTGGTAGGTGGAGGATGCGAAGTGGTCCAATGGAGGTTGCGTGCGAAGTGAAGGCTGCGAACTGGAGGGTTTCAAGATGCGAACTGGAGGGCTAAGGTCTTCAGGCTGCGAACTGGAGTTTTGGTCTGTGGAGACGATTCAGGCGGGCAGAGGGCTGGAGGCGATTCAGGCGAGGCTTTGGGGGCGAAGGGATGGCTGGAGACGCTGGAGCCTGGAGTCGTCGAGTGGAGATTTCTGATTTGGGAATGAGGTTTAAGATCTGGCCTTTTGGGATTGGGCTGGGTAGTTCACGGTTGGGCCGTTGGTTAATGGGTGTTATATAAATTAGTTTGGGCTGGGACTTAAGCCTATAACTTAAAAATAAAATAAAATAAAATAAAATAAAAAAATAAAAATAAAAATTCCAGCCCAGAAGTCAGGATGGGCCTGTGCCCATCCTGGGCCTAACATGGCTCCGCTGGTGGTGCAGGTATATCTCAAGTTTAACTTAATGTAAAAACCGAAAAGAACATCATCTCCGATTTAAATGGCTTTTCTCTCACCCAATGAACAATTTTTTTTTTTTTTTAATACTATTATCCATTTGTAAGGCTATACTGTAAATAATTGATCCACAATTATTAACCTAATAAAGTTGTGAATTCAACAGTAAAAACGCATGAATTGGGGAAGCAGTTAAAGTTGATGAAGCAAAAATATAAGTGTATTTCACAAATGAAAACAAAAGACCAACCAAAATTAGTGTAAAGTGGACATTGTTTGAAGAAGTCATACTTCAATCATGCACAAGAAGCATCTTTATGAAAAAAGCACACATTTTCCTGCACCATGAGAACATAGAACTTAGTGTCAAGCATATCCCAAACGTTATCTTGTTCATTATAGTGTTTTATTGAAAGAAAAATATTCGTCAAGATCCTGAAATAAAAAATAAGAGGGTGGCCAGTGGCCTCTTGTACTTCACACACAAAACAACAATACATGCAAATGTCACTGGCTTGAAATGATAAGAAATTGACTATTCCCTTCTCCAAAACACATAAACCTTTTCTAGGTTAAAAGAGGACAACAAACATAAATACAATTATTTCAACCCAAACTACAAGTGAGTTGTTTCAAGATTCAACGTATGAGGTTTTTAAGATTATTAAAGATGAAGAGAAATTAAAAATGTAATAATTCTATATTCACTCACACAAACAATGTACACGGTTCCCATATAAATAGGTAAAATACAAGGCACAAAAAAGGAAACTAACTAATTACATATTATACTTTCCTATCCTGCTGCATCGACTAATTCTACATATTTACAACTGTCATATCCCTAGCAATATGCCTAGAACATTGTCATATCCCTAACAATAAGCCTAGAACATCTCAGTTTCCAACAATTATTTATACGTATAATCACTTAATGTTTGGCTTGATAGATTTTGTGAGCAAGACAATTGAAAGTTGAAAAGAAATTAATCAAAATTTAAATGGTAGCTGAATTGCTATTTTTATTATACAAATACTGCAACCACACAATTTCTATGGTATATTTTTCATTCTCTCTTTTCAAAGTACAAACCACACTTCTAAATCATGACAATCACACAGTTAAACACGAGCAAGCATAATAATAGAAAAAGTTATAATCTAATGCAATAGTATCTACACTTTAAACTTTGATAGATTTTGACTTTGATTGATGATTGTTCTACTCATTCTAGAATAATAATAAAAAAATATCAACTGAATGTTAAGGAGCTGTTGTAGCTACTTATGTTTAAACCCATACTTCAAACTATAAGAAGTCATACCTGCTGCGAGTAGAAATGAGGAGAAAAATCCCGAAGATGGCTACCAATCAAACCTTGCACAATATCAAAAAGCAAAAATCAAAATAAAGTTAAAAAGGCAAATTGACCCAAAAAAAAAAACAGAAACCAAATATTGAACATAGATTTCGGAATTTGGAAAAACTGTCATGAGAAAATCGAAGGAAATATACAAAATCAATCTAGGAAAAAAAAAAGAAAATTATAGATATGGATACGAAACTACAATAGACGCAACAGAAGCACACAAACCTAAAAAACACACATGTATAGGAATATCTCACCGTTTAATTTGATGAGTATGATTGATAGCACGACAAGTACGAAAACAGAAATGTTAAAAGATCGACAAGAAACAATGATTTCTATAAAACATACATTTTACACTATTTTGAAGATGCAGTTAGAAAAGGCTATGAAAATTGTATCAAAGCAAGATGTTTTTGGTAAACGGCATTTTTTTGTGTATGTACTATGTGTTGTAGGTTTGTTTGGTGACTTTATCAAAACCTTAATAGATTTAGCCTCCGTTTGTTTCCCATTCTTTTCTACTAAAAATGAAAAATCTGACCGTTATACATCACATCAAACCTTTAAATTTGAATTTCTATCTCTTGTGCGGGGCCCAATAACGGCTATCTTTTTCATTCTCATAAATGCCCATCAAACGGAGCCTTACTTGTTTTGGCTCTCGACAAAGTAACGTACAATTGTCGGTGGAAAAATACAGGTTTCAGAAGATAAGGCCCAACAAAGTCTAAACTTTGGCTTTTGGAATTGTTTATTGTCATTGCAAAACACAAACGGAAACCTGTATTTTTCCACCGACATTTTAAAAGAATTGAAATTTTATCACTTTCAAAATTCTAGGTAAAATACTCGCTTTCCACTGTATTCTCCAATGGCAATTGCTGCATTAATGACATTTCTTTCAAATTCTCGACAAGCAAGTCTTGTTCCATTATATAAACTTTCAGATGGATTAATATTTCGAGGTAACATAACAAGAGAGTTCAGTTTCACTATGAGTTCATGTGGTGCAATACCACTTGGAGTTAGCATATTTAGAAAATCTTCTTGGATACTCTGTTCTGATTTGTCAATGGCTTTATCAAATATGTAATATGTAAATATCTCCTCGGGAATTTCTTTTAGTAAAATATTGTTTATTTGATCAACGGATCACTTTTTGATGTCCAAATGACTCTATTAATCATAGAATCTAAATTTTCTACGTAATTTTCTATATTTGGAAAAACTATGTTAATCAAATATTTCATAGATTTAAATTCGTCTTCAAAACATATTGTTATATCAAACGAATGTTCAATCATCTGACATGAGTTTTCTTTTTCTGTACCATTTCCGATACTAAGTAAATATTTACACAATGGTGGATCCAATTAAGCTCTCATATTTGGAATCAATGGTAAATGGGTAAAAGAAGGCCACAAGTACCAAAAAAAAAAATCAAACTTGCTTTCATTATATTTTCTTTTTTTCCTC
Organism: Fraxinus sp. D2006-0159; assembly: GCA_903798375.1. Lineage (NCBI taxonomy): Eukaryota > Viridiplantae > Streptophyta > Magnoliopsida > Lamiales > Oleaceae > Fraxinus > Fraxinus sp. D2006-0159. The sequence continues at coordinate 7,749 of CAIGRQ010297340.1, forward strand.
ATTGAACAATCGGTAAAACCTGACGAAAATCTCCTCCTAATATAATTACTTTTCCACCAAACAGTACATCTTATCTGTTTACATCTCTTAAAATTTCATCTAAAACCTCCACAGTGTAATGATTTACCATTGGTGCCTCATTCCAAATGATTAGTTTAACCATTCTGAAAAGGTCTGCTAATGCAGAATGGTTACAAATTAAATAAGAAACATCATCAGTTACTTCTAGAGGAATTTTAAACCTCGAATGTACAGTCCTACCACCTGGTAATAAGGACGCAACTACTCCAGAAGAAGTTGTATCTAAAGTAATGAGATTTCTTAGAGTGTGTTTGGTGCACATTAAAATTAGAGAATGCATTTTTTTGAAGTGATGTGTGTGGTTGAAAAAGAAGGAAAAGTTAATGATGTGATGGAAAATATTATTTTATTGAAGAATATGTGGTTGAAAATGAGTAGAAGAATGAGAATGAAAAAAATAATGTGGGACAAATAGGGCCTTAACCTTACAGCGGGCACTAAAGTCTTGTACAAATATGTTTTACCTGTCCAGCCAGGCGCATCGACAAAAAAATGCCACTTTGATCACTTAAAACTCGATGTAAAATTGTATTATAAGCTTGCCGTTGCTCTTTATTCAAAGTGTTTGTATCAAAAATGTTATTTTGATTACCACCATTTCTCATCACTTCATAAATCATGGTAGCCAATGTTTCATCTTCGCCCATGCTTATATTAAACGAAAACAATTGATAATTGTTTATATTTTGGTTCAATGGTTATAGTATAGAATTTATACACCGCAATACTTTTATTTGAGTAGCACTAAATGACATATCTTGTTGTATGAAATCTTAAAACATATATTTTTTAAACTTATCCCATAGTAGACGTGGATTGTTAGGACTACAAAAGGTCAATATAGTAGCAAATAAATTACGTAATGAAAGGGGCATTTGGTACAATCACTTTTGCTAAATATAACTCACAATTATTATCTCCACTTAATAAACCACGCAAAAGAGCTGCTTTACTAAATAGGACGCCAATACACCATTTATGACTCTTAGATGTTCAAAAGAATTTGATCCCTTAATGTGATTTAACAAAACATGTAAGTAATATATTTCACCTTTAGATGGATTATCTGTAACTATTCTACCAATTACATTATTTTGCTTTCTAGGAGTCTAAATCCATTCATTTCCATCCCACACAAAATAAGAAAGGAAATCTCTATCAAAAGTTTTCTAGCTTTTTCATTTGTAATATTGGTACGAAAGAATTCAATTAACATTGTCATTCGCGTAAAATCTCTATTAATAATTGCCTACAAATTATCAGAATCTCTATATGTAATTAGTTGATGATCTTCGAAATGAGATTGTAGTGAAACAAGTGTTGGAAACATTTTTAGACAATACAAATCCATAAATTCTCCACTTCATTTTATATGGAGAAATCCACCTAGCGTTTGATATCTTAAAATTTCATTAGTATCAACATCTTGTTTATTGCTATTTATGGAAAATGTTATTCGATAATGTCATTTATAAACATATTTATATAAACATTTGATAGCTTTAACAGTTGATCATATTTATACATTGATATGGCAATTATATTTAGCTGTTAAATAAGGATTGTAAGATATAGCCCATTTATTATCTAAAAAATATCCTATGACCTTAACCTTTTGACCATCATTGCAACGTCTATATCGTGGATATGAATCGTCACCAAGTGAAGTTGTCTTTGCATATTCTATGGGATATTTATTTCTACATATTTTATTATTTCCACACAAGCATTATTCGGATTTAATGTTCCACAAGATCCATGCAACGTATGCTTTACTATTATAGTATGCAAATGGGGATAATGGTTTTTCTCTGGAATTTCACAATAAACAATTTTATCGACTAAATCAATTGAAGTAACTTTTGATCCAGATTTAAAAATTAACAAAACATGAGCATGTGGAAGACCTCTATTTTGGAATTCGATTACGTATATTTATGCAGTAATGGGTCCTAAAATCTGTCTTCTAAATAAATCTATTTAGCTCTTCTAATTTAGCTTAAATATTCATGCATGCAAATAAGGTCTATTTTGCTTTTCATCATTGTGCCTTAGTTTTTGATATATTTCTGGTCAATTAGGGTTACAAGTTATTGTTAAAAACACATCAGATTTACCATATCTTTGAACTAACATCATTGCATCCATATCTTTTTTTATTATCCCTGTGTCCACCAATGAATGATGATGGTAAATTAATTTTTGGACCGATCTTATAACTCTATTTTTTCCAATTTCAACATTGTCAACAATTCCTTGAGAAAGTTTTGCCCGTATTTGTTTTTGGTTATTACGAAAGTAATCTAATCTAACAATTTCAATTTTCACATACATAACAACAACATATTATTGTAAGAGCCTACCAGCATGGAGCAACATACAATTACCTGAATTCCGTACTTGTAATTTATAGCAATAATACATACGACAAGACCCATGTGACCTTTTCTTTCCCTTCTTCATAACTACAAGATAAAAACAAATCCAGACAAAATAAATAATAAAAAAAAAAGAAATGAAAAAATAACTTTCATATTATTAACCTCGAGTCTCTCTTTCAGTCAATTCACTTGCAGAATTATGCTATTAATATTTAAAAGGTTTTCTTTTGCAGAAGAATGATGAAGAGTTTCTTAACTGAATCTTTCAATACTCTCATGCCATTCAGACTCACCATAAGGAAAGAGCAATAGGTATTGAAGGGGATAATAACAACTAAAATAATAATGCACTCTATGCAAAGTGCTAGAATGACCATATATCGATATATCACGAATTCTGCAGATGGATCCTCATCAACCCAAACTATGGCTACTTGTCAGTCGTTGGTATGTTATAGACTCTTTGGTCTAGAGTAGGATCACATCTTATTTTTATTCGACATGTATGCAAATTGTCAATATTGCTCACTGAACACAAGAATCTAGAGTAAGGACTAATCCTTAGGATATCAATCAAAATTCATAAAGTTGATTCACAAAATTTATCTAAAATGTTCAATTGATTTTATAGTTCATTTTCAGTATCATAAAAGAATAACTGTAAATAGGTTGGATTATTATTAGATTGTAAAAGTTGGTTTATGTAATGGTAAACTTGTCTTTGAACCCTAAATATATAGATTCCTTCGTTCATATTACACAAATCTTTGTCATACTTAACACCAAACGGTGTGAATGCAAAATGATTGCTATAAGTTCTTGCAATTCTTTTTTTGAAATTCAATGCTTTAGGTGAACTTGAAGTAAATAATTCTTATAACTCATTAGGTACATTGTATAAGCAATTTAGCGTTGCCATTTGAACAACTTACTCTTTCTATGAAATTTTTTGGCACCACAATATCACAAATAGTTGACTGCACAAGCACATGGGATTTAGTCGGAATGTTTTGTAAATTAAATTTTGTAGTATGCTCATTATTTTGTACAACTTCATTAGTTCAAATTCAATCATGTTCATAGTCATACAAACCATTGTCTCCTCATTCCGTTGAACTAAATCCAGGTCTCGAAAATGCACTATAACTACAGTCAGCAACTACAATAAAAGGAGTCATCATTAATATTGAGAAACACAAATAGTGTTTCAGCAATGAGGGGTGAATATAGCTCATGCAGTGAATTCATGTTAACAGACATAGGTAACCAAATGGCTAAAATCTACAAACTTACCTCTTTCAAGTTCAAAACCATCCCAATTTGGAATATTATCTGTGGAACTTAGACTTTTATGACTAACTAATTAGTGTCCACCATGCTCTTGAGCTGAACATAGGGAAAAAAATAAAGTCAAATCTTTTTATAATAGATAAACAACAAGAATTATGCCTCCAATAGAAGATGCTTACCTCTTAACAATGCAACACGTCTAGATTTCCTCATCCGCACTACATAACCTGGCTAAAATTCATGTCGCACAACAAATAATCGTGCACACATTTTTTTTTTGAATTTTCTTTCAATGGAACAAATGTACCACTAAACATTCTCTATGTAGCTGTCGAGTCACATCCACATCAACGACCGCACATCTAACACCATGAGCAAATCTGTTGTTGCATTTTTATATCGCAAGTGTATGATATCGTAACAAGTACTATAGTAGACCAATGAGTCCAGATTATCGTTTCCACGATGATTATACATTAATTTTAATCTACTTTTCCTACTCCTATTTGATGAAAGTAAACAAATAAAGACTTGTGATAAGAGTGACAATTGATTTTCCATAATGAATTAAATACCTAAAACTAATGGAAATTATGATAAAATGTCAAATAACAATCGATCAAAGATTCACGTATGTAAGAAATATTAGGGCAAAACAATTTCATTTAATGATCACCTTAATTTCTAATTAAAGATTCTAGCCTAATGTAGTATTCGGTCGAATTCTCCTATGGTATTCAATTTACCCTTCTGGAGTTCTAATTGAGCCTGTTCAACTAATTCAATTCCATATCTCTATGTAAATTATCCTTAGTTAAACGAATTTGTTTAGTTCTAGGAATTCCTATAACGACCGCAATACTTAGTGTAAGTATCTCTACACGTTATACTTCGTTACCGAATTTTATTATACTTTCTAAACCTCAAAGTCACTTCGTAAGAAACTCAATGAATCATCAAATTATTGGCTAGATAATTCAAAGGATTGAAATCATAATAAAATCAACACATGGAAAAATAAAATACAGAAGTTTTGAATTAAAGAATTAATGGTTTCAAGAGATTACATTGTTTGCCCTAATGTGAAATTTAGCTAAACATGATGACAAAGTAAAAAACAATTAAACATATTCGAATACATCAACGGATTTAAATTACTAAAAATATGGAATAGAATCATCTCTTGCACCAAGATCTTCTTCCGCTTCCAATATTATGTTTGAACTCAAATCCGTGATGAATTTCTTCTCGTGAATTGCCTCTTCAATCTTGTATTTTTCTCTCTATTTTGCAATTTGTGGAACCCCCAATTCGTGCCTCATCATGTCTATTTATACTTCCCTCGCGTCCTTGGCCAAATTGGAGTCTTCTTCTCGGCTCTTCACGGCCCAAAAATACGTACCCTAAGAGTTGTGGTGCAACACTTAGGCCCCATGAATTGGAAACAGGCGCTGCCTTTGCTACAGTTTTTCTTCGGGTACTGCCTTACTGTTGTTCCTCTACTTGGTCGTGACGGGGAAGTGCCTGGGTGCTAGGCACTGGCTTTCTAACATTTTTATTTTCTTCATTTTATAGCGCTTCTTTTCTGTCCATTTCTCCTTGACTTGTTTTAATACCTCCATTTTCACCTAGTCACCACTACACCAAAAATTACATTTTGCAACGGGCAAAAAATGTTGCAAATAACCTTTTGCAACGGTCGCGCGTCTGTTGTGGGATGCGATGTTGCCGTAGAGTCTTTAGTCTTTTGCAACGGTCAATGAATATTGCAAATGACCTCTTTTGCAACGGTCAATGTCTGTTGCAAAAGACCTCTTTTCAACGGTCAATGTCTGTTGCAAAAGACCTCATTTGCAACGGTCAACGGTCGTTGAACGTTGCAAAATGAGGTCTTTTGCAACAGATATTGAACGTTGCAAAAGAGGTCTTTTGCAACGTTTTGTGCCCGTTGCAAATGACATTTTTTGCAACATTACGTTGCCTGTTTCTGTAGTCCTTCATGTCCCTAAATTTTTTTTTCCTATTTTTAACGTTGACCACCAAAATTAGGAACAAACATCATCTATTTTATGCACAAGTATTTTAAGA
>CAIGRQ010297379.1:0-10638 GCA_903798375.1 Fraxinus sp. D2006-0159
TTTCTTGTATATATTTGACCTCTATCATTTATTTTAGGACCTTCCTTCAGAAGAGATGGGCGTTGGTACCCGTGAAATGGGTTATTTGTATGGACAATATCGACATCTGGCTGGTCACTCTCAGGTTTAAACGTTGCGTTTTGTTAAGATTTATCCAATGTTGATAAACTTGTCTCTTTACTTGCATCATTCATTCAAATTTCAATGAATTGCCTCACTAGTTGAATTGTCTTGCCAAGCAATGTGGTTGTCTGGCCATTTTAGATATTATGGATTATTTAAACCATAGTATGCCATTTGGGATGAAATGATTGACCTCTTGAAAACTTGGCTGTTGCCTTTGGTTCTGCAATGAGCCAGGCCATGATGGTAGTCTATCACAAATAATACAGAAATTTGTTTATGGTACAAGTCCTGTAAACTTGATTTAATATGAAGTTCTGGTAGAAGTTATTTATGTTCTTGTACTGATGTATGTTGGTGCTGGTGGTTTTGCTATGTAAACATAGAATGTGCATATATTTTTTGTAGGATTTAACATATTCTTTTAAGTTTCTTAATTTACAAATTTTTGGTACACTCAATACGTAAGTAGTGTTTTTGTGATATTTAATTTATGTATGTTCCCTTGTAATCCTTTCAAGATACTATGACAAAGTGATAAATACTAGCTTTAATTTTTGTAGAATTCATATGCACGCTTTACTTATGCAGGGAAGTTTTACAGGGCCAAGGGTGAACTGGTCTGGCTCCAGCCTTCGGACTGAGGCTACTGGCTATGGATTGGTGACTAAATTTCTTTCTATCACTACCTTTCCTCTCTCCGCTTGTCTTTATGTGTGCTCCTGTGACAATCCATTTGTATGGGTGTTAGTTTATTACTCACATATTTTTTTATAGTGTATCTGTTTGCTAAGAAGCACCGATGCGTATATGTAATTCAAATACGATACGGGTACGTCAATACAACTTTAAAAAAAAAAAAAAAAGGACACGTGGATATGCGTTACAACAATATAATTTCATTAATATAAAAAAACTAAAGCATAAGGCATAATAATAGTAAAAAAAAATAAAATACTTCATTACTTGTTCCAACTTCATTTTCTTCAACATCATCAAAATTAGTTTCTTCATTATCATTAAAAATAACACCATCCAACTCTAAATCATTTAATAATATATTAGCAACCTCAAGTAGTCCAATACTTTCAATAGCGTCAAATGAGTCTCCAACAATGTCTCGTGTTTTGGATTCTCCTTTTGAATATAGGTCTATTTTTTATTTTTTTTTATAAAAGACACAGATTGCTATGAATGAAAATTAACTGTTTCAGCTTGTTGTGAAGTTATTTTATTCCTTCTCATAGTAAAAAGAATATGTGCTCCAATTTCTTTCAGCACAAGGAAGGTTGCACAAAGAGTTTCGAAGCAATATTTTGAAGCAAAGATGCACGATAACGAAGAAATAGTTACCAGGTCCTTGGATCAATAGAATCAAACTCACCAATAACATTCTTCTTCACGTGTCCCAACGTATTAGATATTTATCGAAAATAATTAAAAACACATATTCAATACTTATCGAAAAATATAAAAATATATAAAATAATTAAAAAATATGTATCCAGTATGTTTCAGAGAGTATCCAAGCTTGGATACGTATCGAATATGCGTACGTAATGAGTTTACAAGTATCCATGCTTCTTAGTCTGTTTGTATATCATATAGTGGTAAAACTTCAGATGATTGTCTTTCTCGTGGCCCTTTGTGATTCATGCCAACTGATTCCTCTTGCTCTTTGCAGGTTTTCTTTGCACAACTGATACTTGCAGACATGAATAAAGAATTGAAAGGACTAAGGTTTGACGCCTTACCCTTTTAATATCAAATCAATGACAACTCAGGCTATCATTAACAGAGTTTCCCTTTAAAGCATCAAAAGAAGTAACCAATTTCCTTCTGTGAATAGAAGAGATTGATTTCAGTTATGGTTCACAATTAAAAGTTTCTTTTATTTTTCTTTTCTTAATTCAGATGTGTAGTTAGTGGTTCTGGAAAGATAGCGATGCATGTCCTCGAGAAGCTTATTGCTTATGGTGCTCTTCCCATCACTGTTTCAGGTGAATCTTACGTCTTTGCTGATATTTCTTAGAACATATATTAATCTCTTGAGATAAACTCTAACGAACTACCAAAGTATAAGTAACTAGAAATATGCAGATGGTTAGATTGTAAAGTCAACTTGTGTTTGTATGCCTGAAAGCATAGATTTTAAAGTCACAACCTGCAATTGTATGCATGAACTGTTATCTTTGCTAGTGTTGCTTTCATATGACTGAAATGAGAAAGAAGAGAATTCTAGAGCCTGTTTGGTACGGCTTAAAATTCAATTAAAATTGAAAATATGGTCGTTATTGAATCCCACCCGTCTAATAAAAGTCAACAATAACGGCTATATTTTCAATTTTAATCTGATTTTAATCTCTACCACACACCCTCCTAGTATTTTGCTCTCGGTTTCATTTGATTTTCTAAGTATCCATTTGTATATTGCTTGCAGATTCAAAGGGTTATTTGGTGGATGAGGATGGATTTGATTTTATGAAAATATCTTTCCTGAGAGACATTAAAGCTCAGCTTAGAAGTCTGAGGTTTGTATTCTTCCTGTGAATTTTCATCCCCTAGCCTTTGGTTGTCAGCTTATAAGTAACATTTGCAGAGACTACTCAAAAACTTATGCTAGCTCAAAGTACTATGATGATGCAAAACCTTGGAATGAAAGGTGTGATGTTGCATTTCCTTGTGCCTTCCAAAATGAAATTGACCAACCTGATGCCATCAACTTGGTAAACTCAGGTTGTCGTATACTTGTAGAAGGTAGTGTCCAAAACTGTGTTTATTTTGTTATATTTTTATTCTTATATATTATCTTCCCTGTTAAAGCACTTGTCATTGGCTTTGTATGTCTTCATTTGTCTTAATACTGCAACTAACAGCAGTTATATTTCTTTCAGGATCAAATATGCCCTGTACCCCTGAAGCAGTTGATGTTCTGAGGAGGGCAAATGTTCTTGTTGCTCCCTCCATAGCTTCTGGTGTGTGCGGGGTATGATTTATATTTTACCTTCTTTCACAAATGCAAGATAATTGATAAAGAAATACTAGCGAAGGATATGTTGTAGTAATATTGACGTTCAAATTGCTTTTACGTCATCTCTGGGTATTATTTAAATTCTTCGAGGATGATGTAGTTTTGATATTAGACGAGGATATAGAAACAATTTCCTTTCCTTGCATTATGTTCATTCAGAAACATGACGTTGAAATTTTGTCTTGTTATTTATAGGTCACCTCTTTCTCTGCACTTTTTTTATGCTAGAATGGAAATGATCATTTTTCTAATTTTCTTTTTCTTTTCTCTATTGTTGTATTCTAAAACTTCTACCCTCTTACTTGGATTATTTCAAGTCAGAGAGGCTTCTTTTACCAAATGATATTTTTTTGCCAATTGGTACTGTGCAGAATTTTAGCCTAGTAAAGTGATAGCATCCCCATTACTGCAGAGGTTTCCATTTATGTTATATGCAAAATATTTCGGTCACAAAATACCCTTACACCCTTCAATAAAATCAGTAAATACAACAAAATTCTGTGTGAACTAGATTAATTTCTCATTTAAATGTCAAGTATGCAAATTTAGGTCGATGATTAAAAATGGTGCTGATGGTATTTATTGTTCGTCTTCGACCAGATAGCTGCTTTGGGACAGAGGGGGTATATAACAGTCTCTGCTTTCTAAAAATTTTGTATCAGAAAATTAATAAAGCAAATATAGAACATTGATTTGTAACAATGCATTGAGTTTGGATGAATGTTGTCTGATCTTGTTAGGCATTGATATTATACCATTCAAGGGTTGATTCAAGGATATGATATACACGTAAGATTGAAGGGAATGCTCAATAAAATATAAATATATTGCTGAGCAATCTATAGGCTAAAGCTTTTTATTCAGTTTCCTTCTTCAAAAATCCAATGTACTTGTGGCTTCGTTTTTCCACCATTTTTTTATTTATTGAAAACGATGTGCTTAAATATTTAGTTATTTGTTGCAGGTTGTAGCTGGTGAACTTGAACTAAAGGAGTGTAATTTGAGCTGGTCTCCTGAAGATTTTGAATCTAAACTACAGGTGAGAGCGCCTTTCTCTAATGCTAATAATTAGATATAGATTTTCCATCTGTTTCAGTTATCAGCAAGTGCAAGGATGTGGGCTGCAAAAAAGTGGTTTTCAGTTTGTTGAAGATTTTCTTATCTAAAATTCATGAAAAATTATAATAGTAGCCGTAAGCTATTGTAAAAATTCTGTTGGTTGTGTTCCACTCCTAATCAAATTGGTAACTTACATTTACTTATTGTTCCTAAACATGTTTGGGTAGGTTGAAAAAGTTAACTTTTATTGCAAGAAAGCTGGATTTACTTTCAAACTAACTTTGACAATCAAAACGAATAATTTAATTATTTACTTATTAGTAAATCTTTTAATCTTAACCAAAAATGTAGTTGGTGATCATTGTTTTGGGTGTTCAAGTTTTTATTTTCATTTACAAGATTCAGATTTCTTGTATACAAAAGATGATGTCATATTCCATTTTATTTGTAATGACAGGAAGCAATGAAGCAGACCTATCAAAGAGCACTTAAAGCTGCAACAGATTTTGGCTATCAGAAAGAGAGTCCTGAGTAAGACTTAACCCCATATAATACAATTAAGTTCATGGGAGTTTGTAATTGTGTGAATAAGCATATTTCTTGCATCTTTATTAACTTAAAAGTTTTGCAAATATTAGCTGTGTTCATATGCTGACACTCATTTGGATCTTCTACTAATAATATGGTCTCCCGTCTTACTAAAAATAATAGAAGAAATATAAACCAAGTCAAAGTGAAAAAAATAAAATAAAGATAAAAATGTGTATACTCGGGTAATTTAGAAGCAGGCGTTGAACTAGCTTATTACATAGCTTGGTCCTTGTACAAAGCGAAGCTGATGTACTGATGCTAGTTATAGATTCATCACTATCTCCATTCTAATCTAGGAATATGATAATGCCTTCTAAAGAAAAAAATACAAAGAAATGAAAGAAATAAAGGAAATGTGGAAAGATGAGACGTATTTATCCTTTTCGTCTTTAAGTACCTGATTGCATTTGTGGTCATGGAGAAAATATCACAGTCGAATGGGCAAAAGAAAACTTAGATTCCATGCCTTTTCCCCTATTGTTCGACCAGCACTAAGAGCTATGGAGAAGAAATACTGCTGGAAAAGTTTTTAAATACTTGTGAAAAGATACTAGAGTCATCCGGTAAAGGTGATGGGGGGTTTAGGGATTCAGAAAAACTGGGGTAAAGGAAATATGTCGAAGGCTGATGAAGGAGAAAAACAAATATACATAAGCTGGCCTGAGTTTAATTTTAAGGACAACTTGTAATTTGGTTGAAGATTTTTGAGGTATCTCTAATAAGTGCTCTAGCAAATAACTCGCATAGATGGCTTAAATAGGTGTAAAAAAATGAAGATAATGCCAGAAATTAGAGATTTCTACTTTCATTACTATCAGTTGAAATTCACAGTATTGACATTATTTCTCTTTGTAAAGATATCCGTGATCTAATTTTCTTTCATGGGCTGTGAATTTCAGGGCTTTGGTAAATGGGGCAGTCATTTCTTCATTCTTGACAATTGCCAGCAGTATGGCAGATCAAGGTTGTGTATAAGCTGTTTGTCAAAAAATGAGCACATGCTCGCACTCCAGAAACTGCTCGTTACACAGTCACGCCTTGTAATGACTGATGCATGCTTTCATCAATCTGGGGCTGATCTACGAGCAGAATGTCTATCGTCCAAGATTCTGTATAGCATATTATTCTGTGGAGTTTTTATATGTAACATGTAATTTTATAGGCTAGGTTCGATTGGATTCAGCTTCTTGAATTTGCTTCTTTTATAGGTTAGATATAGATATATTGATATGGAAGTCTATAATTGTTTAAACATTTGTTGTAATGGTATTGTGAACTCACTTGGGAGCATAAATAGTAAGTAATAAGAGTTTTTCTTTGTAGCAAGCAATGGATTTTATTTGCTTCTTCATTTAAATATTTCAAGTCATTACTCCACTCTTATTTGCAAAACATATAATTAAGATTGCTCGTTGTACCTTTGAAGGAATAATGATGTTATTTCGAGTCACTCACTATCGTAGTCGTCCTACATGACATATATGTAACTATTAATGATTAAAAAAAACTATCACATTAGTGCATCAAATCACTAATCGTCACACATTCCCCATAGAACGGCTACAGTAGTTTAAAGCAAATAGCATTATTCAAAAAGAAAATAAAAAACATTTGATAAATTGTATGATGAAAATCCGTCCAAGGGGTTACATGTACATTTTCTAGTAGTAGTTGGAAATTGCATCAGTGGTGGATTCAGGACTCATAATCAGTGGGTGGTTAGATTTAACTACAAAAAAGTTTTTGAAATATGAAATACAATAATAAAAAATTAAGTCAAATAAATAAATTTATTGGGCCAATAACGCCATTGGCCTTCACCTCCTTCCACCACTTTGTGTTGTCATCGAGAGTACGGCAAATCAACGTTGTGTATAAAATTAGTAGAATTCACATGCATGCCTTATGGGTGTTGGTTTCTTACTCTGCAACATCTTGTTCATTTACTTAACATAGTTGTAAGTTTTTAAAAACTTCAGATGACCGTCTTTCTTGTAGCCACTTGTGATTCATGCCAACTGATTCCTCCTGCTCTTTGCAGGTTTTCTTTGCACAACTGAGAGAGATGCTGGAAACAAAAATCAACGGTGTATATAGAAACAAAAACCCATCATTAACTCGCTAAATCTCTAAGGAACCCCAAGTAACGTAAAAGAAAAACAAGCACACGGGAAATTAATGTCTGTTTTGGTCCAAAATTTAGATAGCATTATCATTTCAGACTAAAAAGATACTTAAAAAAAATTGGAAATAGTGAAAACTTCTGGTACTCTAATGTGCACACAAAAGAGCATAGCAGTTCAAGGCAATTCATCAGCTTCTTCACTTTCTACCAGGGATCTTTACAGCCTGCCTGTTCTTCATCTTAGGACCGGATTTGGCAACCTTAAGGCTCCTGTTCACAACACTCAGCCTTGCAAGAGCTGCTTTCTTCAGATCGGGCCTGTAATAGTTACCAGCCACCTACATTTAAAAAGATTTCAATCACCCCTCTCTCTCAAGTATAAAAATTGATGAGCAGGTATAAAAATCAATCGGTTGGAAAGTAAACTATCACTGAAACATTATAAAAATAACTGGATCAGATGCACCAATATCGTCGAATGAAAGAGAGTAACTCACTAACATGTACCCAAAATTTAAGGCAAGTCAAAATAGGAGGGATTACACAGCATCAGATAGGTACAGGCTATATTTGGCACAAGTCAGAAAGGAGGGATTATTGTATCCCACAAATACCAATTATTGTATTAGATAGTAAAGAGGGCGAGTTCACTAGGCACAGGCTTAATGTTAAATTTAATGGAATAAAGCATGTGCTTAAAGGAAAAAAAAACCATTGTAGTTAATTTTTAAGGATCGCGAACCTAATGCTTGGAATTCACATGTTAAGAACAAATTAATCATTAATGAAGTCATATTCTAATGCCAGTTCCTAATTGGAAATAAAAAAACACGGCATCTACGGAGGCAGATGAGTGACAGATACCTGGTTTGAAACAGCCTTGGCCATACGGCTAAACTCTTTCTTCATGACGGACTTGTTTAACAAACTGGCAGGCTTGTTCTGTTTCTTGGTCTTAGTTGTTGCAAGCAACACTGACTTATCTTTGCCAGGTTGAATGGTGACAGTCTTCTTGTTTGCCAACCCTATGTAACAAAACAAGCATTAACTAACACAGGATAAAAAAGCTAAAACACGTGCTGCAATATAAGGCAACAATTTTCTTCATCGCCAACATTTCCTATATAATCAAACAGAACCCAGATTGAAAATTTTCTTCCTCACCAACATTGCCTCGTAAAATTTGTAATTTTACACAATAAAACGTTTCAGTTTCAAATGTTTTATTGAACAAAGAAACGGCGCACCAGAAAATACATTTCCAGGTAACAATTTCATATATAGTAACCTACTTAACAAACATCATATTACACCACTGTAATGTCATTTGTTAGAAACAAGTATGAGCAAAAACAGAACCACAATGGGTATAATTTCACACATTCACAAGGCAAACAAACTGAACGCGGATCTAAAATCACCGTTTAAACCAATTATTCAACAATAAAACAGAGAAATTTCAGAACTGTAAACGGGTGCTATGAATAAAGAGAAGGAATCGAGGATACTAACCAGAGTGCTTATACGAGTGGAGATTGTAGAGATTGTTAGGCTCCCTGCTGAAAACGAGACCGGCAGTTCCATTTCCAAACTCCTTCACCAAAAAGGAGTTGTTTTTCTTCACGATCTCCCAAATCAACTGTCCAGGCACTGTCGCCATTCTCACCACACCCTTAAATTGACCTAAAAAAAAATCCGACACGGCATATCAACATGTAGATATATAAGCATGTGTGTTAACCATGTAATGTGAAGATTTGAAGTAAAATTGAATTTACCCAAGGGAAGAGAAGATTGGGCTTGTAGGGTTTCGTTCTGACGGCTTGTGAGGAAATTAAATAAATTAGGGTTGAGTTTTAAAACCCTAGGAAGGTGATGAAATACCGAAATTCCCCATAAGTTTTTAGAGAGTTTTTTTTTTTTTAAAACATTTTTAGAGGTTTTAAATACAGACAATTATTATCTAAATTCATCTTTCAATAAATAAATAAATAAATTTTTTAATCTCATTTCAATATCTTTAATTTTTAATTTTATCTTCAAACTATTAGAAGTCTTATGACCTAAAAATTATTTTTTGGATGATTTTGTCCCGCTCTGATTAGGTGATTCCAATATTACATTGGGTCCCAAACCTTTGAAGGTAGTAACAATGTGAGATATCAAGCATTTGATTATTATTTATTAGGACTTGAGGTTCCAAATCTTTCAAATGTCTACGTTGGGATCTTCTTGTTACGGAAACCATCACTTTGACGTTCAGAAGTTAAATTTTGAATAAAATGTCAATTTTATTCTTGGTTTGATTTAAAATAAATAAATAGAGAAAGAGTGAATTATACTATGGGTCCCCTTCAATATTTTTTAATAGCATGTATCATTTCAACTTTTCAATAATTCACAAAAGGAAATGGATAATTAGTACATAATGTTCTTACATTTAACTGTTATTGTGAAAATGTCCTTATTTTTCACTCTTATTTTCACTTTTCATTACATATAAGTTCATTTTCTCAACTAAAAAATGTGAAATGATGAATATACTCATCCGCTTATTTAAAACAAAAAGAAAAAGAAAAGAACTGATTGCAATCATAGCACCAAACTTTATCGGTACAAATAAGTTCCAAATAAATTATTAAAGGATAATTAGAACATAATGTCCATACCCTTCACTATTATTGTGAAAAAACGTATATATATTTTATTTTATGGTATGTTCACCCTCAATTACACTTTTAATCGTGCAAAGTCATTATTTTTTATCCATTTTCATCTAATTTCTAAATAAAAAACTATGAAATGACCAAAATACTCTCCTTATTTAAATTAAAAAAACTAAATTTTTTATTTCTATTTTTTAATAATTTATCTGGTCTTGTTTGCATTTTTAAAAAAAAAATTCTAATTTTTTAATAATTTATTTGGACTCGTTTGCAAATTTTTTTAAAAAAATAAATTAATTTCTAATTTTTAATAATTTATTTGGGACTCGTTTATACTTTTGAAATAAATTTCGGATTACGATTGCAATTAGTTCTTTATTTTTTATTTAATTAGAAGGGTATGTCCGTCATTTCACGACTTTATTGAGAAAATGGATAGAAATAATTGTTTGCATGATCAAAGGTGTAATTATGATGAAAATGCAAAAAAAAAATAATGAAAGTGAGGACTTCTTCCACAATAATAGTGAAAGCTAAAGATATTATGTGCTAAATACTTTTTTAATAATTTATTTGGGACTCGTTTACACTTTAAAAAAAAAAAAAAAAAATTGGGCTATGATTGCTCTGTTTTATTTAAACAGAAAAATATATTTCTCATTTCACAGCTTTTAATTGAGAAAATAAATAAAAATGACCTTTTGCATAATGAAATGTGGAAATAAGAGTAAAAATGCTAAAAAAAAAAGAAAGGTAAAGACTTTTTCACAATAATTGTGAAAGGTAAGAACGTTATGTACTAATTTTCTCAAGAAAAATGTCATCCGTACACCATTTTCTTGACATGCTTGTTAACATTGTAAGTGTTAGCAATTGTTGATTTTGTGAAAAATTTAAACCGTGCAATGATATATTACCACGTAATAAAGTGTAAAAAAATAATATAAATGATGATTTACATATAACATGACAAAAATTCATCAAAAGTTTTTCAATAAAGTTGCAAAAGAAAGACATGTTTGTCCATAACTTTAAATGCACAT
>CAIGRQ010297411.1:0-12240 GCA_903798375.1 Fraxinus sp. D2006-0159
ATAAATATTTTGAATATTTTATTTTTATTTGTTATTTTCTCGTTGAATTTAAGTTAACAAATTTAGTTTCATAAGACTCTTTCAAATGAAAAAGTGGATTGTCGCTATGACTAAGGAGCCCAAATTTTGAAGTTCGCCTCACGCCCCGTGAAACGCAGGTACGGCCCTGCTACTACCTCTGCCATCCTCTTCTTCATGCCAAATGAAACCCAAATGAGAAGTCAAAATCACATAGAAGCAACCACCACCTCGCCTCAAAATCAAAGACATCACAACCTCCAACTGCAATGGCAAGCTACTCCCGTCTGCATATGAAAATAACTCAAGTTCTGACCATCCACCATTCTCAAGTTCAATTTGCGGCTGCCATTCCGCTATAAATGGCAACGGATTTCTTCACTAATTTTCAAATTTCCTTCGAATTTTGTATGACAATTGAGCACTAGAGCTTGGAGAAACTGCAGCAACACGAGCGCTCCTCAAGTAGCGGCTGCTTTGTGGTCTAACAATCAATCTACGCCAGCGGTGACGACAACTAAGGCATTGAGAAAGCTTGGACCAAGAAACAAATTTGGTCAAAATAAATTTTCGACCAAGAAAGCTTGAGAATTAGTTCTACTTTTGTTGCAAATGTCCAGGAAAATAATTCATTTGCTGATTTTGCAATTGTTGCTGTTGGAGTTGGAATTGACCCTAGATTTGAAGGATTCAGGACAGGATAAGGAGATTTAGCCCAATAGTACTATCAATTTGGTGGATGTCCTCTGAGTTTGTGGTATAAGTGTTTGGTGGTTGTGGATTGTAGGAAAAGGTGGACGTGTGGTGGTAGTGGTGGTGGAGGGTTTTTCCCCAAATCGGGCTTGCTGATGCAGTTGAAGGTGGTCCTCGTCTCTAGATCTGAAATGCATTCAGTCTCCTTGTCGGCTTGGTGATGGTAGTGGCGTGGTGGTTTCGCCGCCTGAACTTATATAGTTTTCGATTTCTGCAGATTCATTGAGGCGAGGTGGTAATGGCTATAGATTTGGTGGCGGTGGCACGGAGGGCGACGACGGGTCAAGTGATTTTGGTTTTAGGTAGGGAGTGGGATTTGGATGGGATTGGGTAGGTTTGGAAGATGTCAAGATGATGACATTTTATTTAACTGTTTTAATTGTTTTTATATGAAAAAAAGATAAAATTACAATTTTAACCTTATACAAATAATTAATAATGCAGTCAAAATTATTTTCTTGGTCAACAAAAAAATGGATAGTTTCCGATGGACCTCAGCTACATATTTATGAAAAGTTAGGGACCTCCGCGACACAAAATGAAGATTAGAATAAAGTCTGCAAAATTGAATATGTTAGGGATCGTTGCTATAATTTCCTCTTTCATAGCATTTCATTCACTGGTCACATGGGCTAGCTTTATAGATTGAGGTCAGAGAAGGGATGGAATGGTGGTGGTGATGGTCTGCACGATGCTTGCGATTTGATCCTGGGTGTTTAGTGATGTCGCGATTTGGCAACGATGATGGTGTCGAACTTTGGTGTGTGGCGGTGGTTTTGAGCGGTTTGGTGAAGTGATGGCAATTGTGGTCATATATATGATAATGGTGTTCGTGGGTAGGGATGTGAATGGATAGGGATGTTTGGGACCAATTATTTGGTTAATTATAATCAATAAAATAGCTAGTTTGTGAACAATAAATAATATTTGATCTAAAAATGTGATTGTGAATCACAATTTATTAAGTTGTGATAAAAAAAATAATTTACTTGTGAATTAATTTGATAATTTGTGTCGTTAAAGAAATTATGACTTATAAAATTTGTAATTTTTATGGTCGATAAATAAATTGGACTTATATTTTTTTTTATTTATGATCGAAAAATAATTTGTGATCTGTTAAATTTTTTATTCGTGATCGAGAAATAACTTGTGACCAATTAATTTGATAATTTGTGATCGAATTGTATGGAATTGTGACATTTATATATTTAATTAATAAAATAATTTTTAATTAATTATCTCATAAATAAAATGTAATTAATATTTGATTTTTGACGTTTCAAACCTTATTTCTTAGTTTTGAAATGAGTCATACTCAATCTTTTAGATATGAAATTTTCCTAAACATTTATCAAACACGGGCTTTATAAGTAATTTAATGCCAAATTAGAGATGGGCCCTCAAGCCTCTCAATAACTTTATTTAGGAATTTTAACATTTATAAAATGAGAATTAGAGTATCCAATCTATTTAAATATTTGAATTTATATTATATTATGGGTGTGCTCTGTAGAGATTAAAATCGAATTAAAATTGAAAAATTAATTGTTATTGTTGATTTTTATTATACGGATAAAACACAATAAAGACTACATTTTCAATTTTAATTGAATTTTAAGCACAATCGAACACATCTAATTTATTATGAAATAATCAAAATGAATGTAAAATTGTTAGCTTCCCATGATTTGCTATACTTTAATTGATTTGACAATTTTGTCATTTATCTTTCAGAGGTTAGGTGAATTTCAGTGACATTTTGTCTTACATTAATGGTTTTTGTCACGCGAGGATCCAGATTCTTATATTTAAGTTCGTTTGAAGTTTGGGCCTCAAAACCACATTTTTAAAGGTTAAGGAGCTCCACACTAATTTTTCATAATTTGAAAGTAAATGAGTTCTTTTATCTTTTTCCATTTTCCTTTTTGTCTATTGCAATTTGGAATTAGGGAAAATTTACGTCTCTGGATCTCAATTTCAATAAAATAGTGTAATTAAGTTCTTAACCTCTCATCCATAATGCTTGAGCCCTTAACCTTCCATCTCTTAAATTCAAATGGCATGCACGAAGAAAAACCAAAGCCCAAACAGTAAATTCAAGGCAAAATCTCATATTCAAATGAAAAAAATGCCAGAGCAAAGAAAACTAAATTTTCAAATTATACCACCCCCAAAGAAAACTGCTATCCAGGATCCTTGGTTTTCCTTTTCTTAGAAATAAAAATACTTCACACAAAACAAAAGAATAAGCACCTATTTGGCTTAGCTTAAAAATGAATTAAAATTTAAGTCAAAGTTAACAATATATTTCAACCACATATTTCATGAGACATACAACTTTTCAACCGAATTCTAGGAATAACCTGTAAGAGCATAGGTTTAAAAATGATTTGCCATTTCTGTTTTGAAGGTCGATCAAGGCGAGCAATTCCAATAGGACACTCCATGTTCGAAAAGCTTGGCCACAATGCACTCCCACAACTAGAGGAGCATACATTACTCCTCAATTACCATCCCTTTTCTCTTTCCTTTCACCCTCTTGAAATAAAAAAGTAACTGCACTGGTAAGTTTCACAATGCAGTTTCCAATATTGCTTAATGGCATACTATTTAAAGCCAACAAGTAGCATCAAACAGTAGGATAAAATGCCAACAGCAAGATAATAGCGACTATAAGCATGACGATGGCCAGAAGTAACTGACAATATAGCATTAAGAAAGAAAGAGCAATCGATATACTGTCTTAAAATAGAATCTTCAAATAATACATAGGTGTCATAACAACAAGATATCTACAAATCAAACCACTTGTTGCTACTTTGTATCAACAATAATATATTTCACACTATATACTAACACGAATAAATCCAATGAATGGGTTCGACAGAACCCGCCATCATCAAAACCTATTCTAAAACCAACTATATGGGAACACTCTTGTTTCTTTTTGTTTTCACCCCTTTCTGTTCTCTATTCAATAGATTAAGGGGAAAATAAGGAAGAAAACAACGAAGAAGCTAGAGACTTGTTCACCTATTTCTTGGATTTTCAATTAGGTAAGAACATATAATATCAAATAAATTTAAATTTTTTAATTTGTTTTTGCACGTTTCATTCCAGTAGTATTGAAAAGTGAGGGGCTGCCACTTGGTCCAGGGCTATCTTCTCTGAAACTTGAATTTAGCATGGCCAGTTCACGTAATTGCTGCCTCTTTATAAAATCCTGCATCTCATCCTGCAAAAAAGTGAAAATAAGAAAGCAAAAAGTCAACAAACCAATTGTTAATTAACAAGCGTGAATTGGTCAACTTATGTATCATTAAGATCAAAGTAGTTTAATAAATTAATGTCAGAAGAGAGCTGGCTAATATCAGCGTGCTAAGTTAACGGGTACATGCACCCCAACGGAGTTCAAACTTTCATTTCCAACATATTTCCTTCTTTGAAAATTGAAATTTATAGAGCAGGATCAAAAGAAAAAATCATAAAAAAGTTGACGTGTCTATCGATTCTTCAAAAAGAATTGGATCAGATGAATACCACAGGCTTGAGCAGTTCTTCTATAATCTCCTGGGCTTGCCTCAGTCTGATGTCAACAATATTGGTAGGTAAATCAGCCTCGATCAAGATGTGAAGTGGTTCAGTCAGGTGCTCATAGCCTGGTCGTCCTCGTAGCTTCTCTTCCTTCGAATTGACATGAATTAATAAAATTAAAACTTAACATTGCAGACAGAAATATACTAATTGGCAATATACATGAGTTTTCTTTGTTATTGATCAACTGTACATCTGTTTCACAATGAGCTTTCAGCGTTAATGACAACAAAAAAATGAATTATACTAGAAAAAAGTACCTTGTCTGGGTCCTTTATTGAACCCTTTCCTCTAATATATACACGACATCCTGTCGTGGCTTCTACTCGTTTCAGTGAATTTCCTCTAGGGCCCAACAGTCGCCCAACAAAATTGAACTGCCAATACCAAAAATGGCAATGAATAGAAAGGAAGATTATAATCCTAAAGATTGAAAGTGAGCTGTGATGAATTCATGGAAGTCAGTAGGATAAACCAGAATACTAAAAATTCTTACATTTGGAAAGTTATCTACAGGAATATCTAGACGCAAAATCTTTTTCACAGTGAATGAACTAGGACTTGCTGGTGCCCCTTGCCAGTCCATTATCATTCCAGGAGGCCCACTCAGTCTCTGCCTTGCAATGAAGAATCAAAGGAATTAACTTTTAATTTCGAAGATGAAAAAAAAGAACTATCTATAGAAAAATGAAACAAAGATTGCAGTGGATCAATGAAGGCTCAGAAGTGATGGAACAAATAGAATAAAGTAAATGCATTTAAATTCTAAAGAAAATAATTGAACATTACAAAATATTCCAGCTCAAAACATATGAAACAATTCAAAATAACAGAAGCTTTGTTCAAACAAAAATCAAGAAGTTCAAATTTTATACAAGAAGTCCTCAATCTATTCAGCAAAAAGAGAACATTGATTATGTTGCTTTCCAACAGTTAAGTAAAAGAGACAGAATCGAAGAAAATGTTTCACTTATGTCCATAAAAGGCCAAAAAACAACTCCACAACTAATTGATGACAATTTAGATGCACGAGGTCAGTTAAGAGTCCCACAACATCCCATGTCCCAAACAAGAAAGAACCAGCAAAGGTTCATAATTTGCAAGATACAATAGATATGTCCTGATAAGAATAAGATTATGAGCGTGTTCAGTATGGCTTAAAATCCAATTAAAATTGAAAATATAGTCGTTATTGAGTCTCACTCGTCCAATAAAAATCAACAATAATGGCTAGTTTTTCAATTTTAATCCGATTTTAATCTCTACCGAACGCACCCTAAAACTCATTAAATTCCTAATACAACAAGAGAAAAAAGATATATATTTTAATTAAACTTCAGCTCCTTTACAATGGTGTTGCTTCACCATCTTTAGGTTGTTTAGTGCACTTGAGAATTCAGCAAGCCACTCCAACTGCAAAATTGAAGTTTCTATTTATGTCTATGAACACATGTTTAGTTTGGCGGGAGAAATAATTTTTCAACTTTAAACAAATATAAACACATAGTTGAGTCCATAAATTGGAATAGGTTACTAGAAATATTTCAATGTTGTCAATAATATGCTTCAATTCAAAGTACTTAGTTAATTCAACAGGATGAATCCAATCAATGAAATAGTAAGTCGTGATACATTGGTTGATTACACCAAAACCAAATCAGTTTTTAAGGGGCAGAACTTATCGCGAATTTTTCTAATTCTTCTGCTACCACCATCACTGCTGATTTTGTCATAAAGTTTACTTCAATTGCAACTGGAGTTGGTAAAGGGAATGTTTTGAGTCAAGATGTAGATGGCATTGCAGGGAAGCCGAATGCTGAGGGAAAAACATGAGATATTCTATTTGCATAGCAGTTGTTTATTTCAAGAGACCGGATTCAGCAGCAGTACCTTTTCTGTAATAACCAGGAAACTAAATTGCTCAAATCCGGGAATATATTTTGAAGAACTAATGATTAGATGCAGGAGCCACATCATTTCTCGTTTGTTGGCAAATCAACTCAGATTCTTTAGCAACCAATAAATGCGGGAATTGAGATGATTAAAGAAAACTTCATGAAGTCTAGAGACAGCCTGGTACTCTTCTACCACAATGTTTATATAGAGATGGTTCTCAAATGAATATATTTATGTAAAACGCTAATCTCAGTGAAATAATTTAAACTACCAATCTTAAAAATAGGCATTTTCCCTCCTTTGCTATAAAGTGAGATAAAAGAAACATCTTTACTGACAATCACATAATGCTTGTTTACTAAGAGTCCATCAAGTATTTTGGTTGTGCGCGCGCTCACACACGCGCACATTAGAAAAAGATTTGACAATCAAATGAATCAAAAGATTCATGCCTCATTCACAAAAGGTTTACGCTGTTAAGGAGGCTCTGAAATGAATGGAAACATCAGCCATTTTCATCAAGCAATACATTAGATAATAAAAAAGAGAGGATTTATATATTATTCATAATTTAGAATGCTTTTTTTTTTCCACATTGAACACTTAGGTGCAATAGGATTGTCCATATAGCAAATCCACATTGGTATACATGAAACTCACGTTCAAACAATGTAAGCAGCCTAAAGAAGAACAAAAAGTCAAAGTAACGCAGCTTCTTTTTTGCTACCATGTTATTGTGACAGGAAGAAAAGATAAATCCCTAGTCAAATTCAACAGCTTTAACAGAGCAAGTGCTATCAAAATCATCATGTATCCCATTTGACATTTAGAAATTTTAAACTTCAAGCATCAATTCAATAGAAAAATAAAACACAGGGTGAATAATTAAGGACGGACGCCTCGCCCTCCCGAATCCGAACACTAAGCAGCCTACAGAAATACCAAATGTAGATCATGCAATTGCAGTTTCTTTTTTGGTATAATGAGATTGCATCAATTGAATATGAATTGTAAGAGACACAAGAAAGTAATTGGACTAGAAAACCAACTACCTCCTGAGGAAGTCCATTCCAACCAGCTACATTTGATAAAAGATTTGAAGAAGACATAGGACTGGGACTTCTATGTCTTAATCCATCAAGTTCATTGAAACCTTGGTTTGGCATCATTGCAGAAACTCGTATGATCTCTGAAAGCATGCACCGATAGTGAAATTGTGAGAATTATACTTCAAGTTCAACGAGACAAATCTGTTGAAATCTTGTAGCACATGGTTACTTAACAAGAGAAAAACTGCGTTACAAAGAGATTCCTAAACAAGGATATTTCCAACTCCAATTTGAATACCACATGTATAAATCACTCCACACGAACAGAAAATCCATAAATGCTACTATCACCATAAAAAGAATATTAATTAGTGTCTAAAGAACAATGCCAAAATGTACCACGTGATGCCCAAGATAAAAAATGCCAAGATGAGCAAGTAATGGAGATTCCTTGATCATGGCTATTTCCTCGAGCTCGAACTAGTCTGCTGGCTCCTCGTGAAAGGAGAAGATTCATGTATAGTTTGGGCATCAAATTTGTGATATCAATGCCAATCATATAATTTTTCTCTTCTAACAATTCCTTATTCAACAAGTACTTTAACACATCTCCCTATAAATAAGCAAATATCTGTAGTTATGTCAATACATAGCTTTTATTTCTAATTTGAACTGGGAAATATTTAGCTATGTCTTTGCTTCAGAATGCATGAATTTTTTTATATATATAATTGGAGTCTGTTTTAAACCGTCAAATACATTTCTGACCCACTTGTTATAGGGTATCAGGAATTGCTTACAAACTTTTGCAACATTATCTATTCATGTATATGTCCCAAGAACACACTTTTGTCTAGATTCGCAGCACACCCCCATATCAAAATATTTGAAGTGCATTGGTTAATGCTTTAACATTTGGGTCCCCTGACTCCCCGCTGCACAGAATTATATGCAAAGTCTCCGAATGCAACTTACACACAAATCATTTTACTTCATTTCCAGGGTAGAGCACTATCAAAAAGCTCCAATGAAGATGAAAATTTCACATGGACGAGTGGGCATCTTTACAGTATGTGTTCTTCTCTCATACCCCGAATCTAGAAATAAAATTAATCATACAGCACCTAGTTCAGATGCAAATGATAAAAAAGGAAGAAAGGAAATGATAAGAGACATAAGGTCGGTTTTCATGTACATAATTATATCTAATCGAATTAGTACATCGAGAAGCAAATAATAACTGCCAAATCCCCAAAAATGCAAGTAAAAACACTCAAAAACCCAGCAACCCTAGATCTAACGCATACTGGAAGTATCAATAATCAAAATTCACCTTGATTCAAGAGTCTGCTACAGATGGGAAGAACCTGCATGAAAGGCCCAAGCTTTTGATGCTCCGCCAACAGCTCTTGCAAGTACTGACTACTAATGTTTGTTTAAAAAGAAACAACAAAAAATAAAACCCATATGGATCAAATCATCAGAACCAATTCAAAGTAACTAATTGAATTAAGAATCTAAAGAATCAGAAAATAGTAAAAACATACCTGTCTATATCTGGTGTGTTTCGTATCTGTGGAGACGCAGCTCTTGCAGGAGAGAAGTTGGGATTGTAAAGGCCAGACATAACTTATCAGTCAAATGGTTTCAGCCTTTCAGAGCTAAGCAGATTCGGAAAAAAAAAATGGAATAGAGAAAGAGGAGATAGAATCTTCCAAAAGGGTTTGTGTAAATAAAAAAGAACTATCGAAAGGTCTGTCAAATTTTGCTGAAAGGAAAACCCAAAATCTTCTACCTTTTTCTTTATTTGCTTACTTTTTTTACATAAATACGCTAAACTTAATAATAATAAAAATAATTGTGCCGTGGACAGCGTTGCACGCTACTTTCTTAACAACAGTAGATTTTATCATTTTTGTAAAGAAAGCGAAATGTGAGAAGCACACTCATTTTTGAGTGGCAGTGGTCAAAAGGGATATATCTGGATGGTGGCGCGTGAGAATTTAACGGTGGTAAAAGTTAAGTTCCTATTTGAGCAACATTTTTTTTCATTTTCATTTTTCTACTCATTTTCAACTGTACATTCTTTAATAAAATAATATTTTTCATAACATCAATAATCTTTTCTTCTTTTTTAACCACGTATTTTTCATCACATCAACCAAAAAAATGTATTATTTTAAAAATAATGTGCACCAAACGGGGATAAATAATTTTACCGTGGCGGAGGACTGAAGGCTGCGGCTGAGGTGGTGGTAGGTGTGACGTGTCACTGAAGAGCTGCCAATAACTGTTCTACGTGCAGGAGAGACTGTAGGGCAAGGGCCCCATTGGGAGCATGCTGCCAATGGTGATAGATGGTGCCAACCAAGTCTTTGCTGGACCGATGATAGCTAAAACGACGTCGTTGGCATCGAGATGCTACAGTATAGTGTGTCCAAGTCCAACTATTTTTTGCCTCATTAGCATCCAAGGCTCCAAGCTTACTCCTTGGAAGGGCGAGTTTGGTATGAATTTGGCATAATTTTATGAAAAAATTTCCTTTTTTTAATAATTATATTAACACCAAAGAATGTATTGGTTGTGCTACATTTTTTAGTGCGCTTAAACTCCTCAACCTTTTCTTATCGTAACAATTACGTTCCTAACTTTTTTCGTCAAATTTTTATTTAACTTTTTTATTAACTAGCACAATTTATTCTTTATCGTTGTTTCTATCAATATATTATATTTGTTTGTTTTGAAATGAAAGAAAAATATATTGTCGCACTTTTATATTTATATTATTATTTGAAATATATGATAGGAAAATAACTCAAGATTTTGCCTTCTTAAAAAACCTTTTGGACAAAAAACTATTGGTAGAGACGAGATATGATAAGTAATGGAAAATTGAAAATAAGAATGTATCGATAAAGAGTTAGAAACATGAGTTGTACAACAAATGAAGTCCGAGGCCTTAAATACAATTAATACGTTGTGAAACATATAAAAAATGTGGTGTTACTCATTATCTATTCTATTTTATGAAAGACGGTGATCGTACTGTTTTGAGATACTTTCAATGAATTTACATTTTTTATTTACTTGTAAATAAATTGATTTTTTTATTGATTATTTATTAATTTATTGATTGGGGATGTTTGATCCTATTAAAAATCAGGATTTTAATAAATTTGATAGAACATAATAAAATGTTTGGTTTAAAAGTTACATGTCTCATGAAATGTAAGAAGACACCATTTTTAACTAAACCAAATAGAGGTTGAACATGCATATTAATTAGCTTTATTCAAATGTTGAGATTGTAATTTGTAACATAAAAAAACATGTTTGAGTCACATTAAAATTTTTATTTTCATTCTTCTACTCATTTTCAACCACACATTTTTCAATAAAATAATATTTTCTATCACATTAATAATTTTTCCTTCTTTTTCAACCACACATTCTCCATCAATCTACTATTTCAAAATACATTTTTCCAAAATAATGTGACTCAAACACACCCTTAGTGTATAATTTCCTTATAATTAATATAAGTGTATTTGTAACATAAAAAAACATGTTTGAGTCACATTAAAATTTTCATTTTCATTCTTCTACTCATTTTCAACCACACATTTTTCAATAAAATAATATTTTCTATCACATTAATAATTTTTCCTTCTTTTTCAACCACACATTCTCTATCAATCTACTATTTCAAAATACATTTTTTTCAAAATAACGTGGCTCAAAAAAAGTCAATTGAATTTCTGAAACATGGAATGTATTTTGATGTTGTAGGTACAATTATTGAAGAGTTTCGAATGGAGCAAAAGTATAGTTACAAGAATGCAATACTTCAAGGCCCCGTTCGATAGGGATTAAAATTCAATTTAAATTGAAAATATGACCATCATTGAGTCTCACTTGTTTAATAAAAGTCAACAATAACGGTTAATTTTTCAATTTTAATCCGATTTTAATCCCTACCGAACGGGCCCCAAGTGTGTTTGGTACAGTTATTGTTGAATAGAGCTTTCGAATTTTGAAAAAAAAAAATAATTAAATTATGTATATTAATCATGTTATCTATATTAAAATCCAGTGTAATTGGCACATAACATTTTCACCTTTCACTGTTATTGTGGAAAATGTCTCTTTCAATTTTTTTGACATTTTCACATTTCATTGTGCAAAAGGTAATTTTCATCTATTTTCTCAATTAAAAATTGTAAAACGACGAATATACACTTCTCTTTAAATAAAAAAAAACAAAAAAGAAAATATTAATTGCAACCATAGTCCCAATTTAAAAAAAAACACACAAATGATTCTCAAATAAATTATTAAAATGGTAAAATTGTGAAAACGATCACACCTTTCATTTTTATTTATTTTTTTGATATTTTCACCATTAATTACACATTTGATTGTGCAAACCGCTACTTCTATTCATTTTCATCTAATTTCTCAATAAAGAGTGGTTGTGAAATGATGAATATACCCTATTTTTAAATTTGTAATAGTTTTTTTGGGACTCGTTTGCACTTTTTAATTTTTTTCATAAATTTAATTGGGTCTTGTTTGCACTTTTTTTTAAAAAAAATAAATTTTTATTTTTTAATAATTTATTCTGGACTCGTTTGCACTTTTTAAAAAAAATTGGAACTATGGTTGTAATTAATTGTTTAACTTTTTTATTTAAATACGAGGGTATATTCATCATTTCACGATTCTTTATTGAGAAATTGGATGATATAATTTTTTACGCAATCAAATGTGTAATTATGGGTGGAATGCCAACAAAATTGAAAGGTATTGGCATTTTCCGCTAAAATAGTAAAAGGTAAGGACATTATGTGCTAATTACCATTTTAATAATTTATTTGGGATTCATTTTTGTTTTTTTTTTAATTTGGGACTATAGTTGAAATTAGTT
>CAIGRQ010297415.1:0-10904 GCA_903798375.1 Fraxinus sp. D2006-0159
TTTTGAGTTCTAGTTCCATCCAATTGTCTCCTAGAAATTTTCAAAGTATCATCTTATGGTCCGAATCAACTATTGAATATTTACAATTTGGTTCTCAAACTTTAGATTTTTGCCCTATTTTCACCTATTTTCGCTTTTTTTCTTTTGATTCTTCATTCAACAATTTAGGATATATATTTTCAAAAAACTACCAAATATCGATCTTTTAGGACCCCAAATATGTGTATAAAATACACTTATCAGGCAGTGCCAGTTTCGGAGTCATTCTTGCTTGGAAATTACAATTGGTGGACTTTCTATTCACAGTTGCTACGACTTTAGAACATAATGCAACAAATATTATTAATCGATGGCAATACATTTCACACAAATTCGATAAAGACTTGGCTGTTAGAGTCTTCATAAGAAGGGTGAATTCAAGCCAAGGTGGCAGAACTATTCAAGTATCGTTTAAATCATTGTTTCTTGGTTGTGTCGATAGATTGTTACCATTGATGCAACAAAGCTCCCCTAAATTGGGTTTGCGAAGGAAAGATTGCATCAAAATGAGATGGATAGAATCAGTCCTATATATCTACAGTCTTCCATTAGGATCGCTTGATGTTTTGCTTAATAGGACTCGGGCAAATGTACAATATTTTAATATAGAAGTAGACTATGTTCAGAAACCCATTTCTAAGAATGGGCTTGAATGCATATGGAAACATTTTTATGAAGACGAAGCTGGGGAAGTTGAAATGTTTTTGGTCCTATATGGGGGAATAATGGATGAAGTTTCCACAAAAAGCTGGTAATTTGTACCAAATCCATTATATGGTGATTTGGGATGAAGATGAGGCATCAGAAATGCATATGAATTGTGTTAGAAGACTTAATAGTTACATGGCTCCTTATGTTATTAAGTCCTCAAGGGCTGCATATATCAACTACAGAGATCCTGATATAGGAGTTAATATCAATGGCAATACAAGCTATACACAAGTAAGCATATGGGGACTAAAGTATGTTAAGAATAATTTTATGTTAGAGTATAGAAGACAAAGAGGAGGGAAACTAAGTTAAATTGATACAAGAAAATAGGTAGTACATGGCTCCATAATATAGCCATACATTGATGCAAAATAAAATGATTTTCTATCACCTTTTCTACCTACTACCACTACTCCATACTTGTCAATTACATCAACATGCAATAGAACTAAACTAGTCTAACTAGCTATCATAACATAAGCTAGACTATCAACAAAAAACGTGTGACAACACTTAGCCAAAAACATAACTTTGTAACAACAAAAGTGTCATACTTAATTCATCACTCCTCCTTGACACTTTTGTTGGAAACACCAAGACAATTCCTCAGTGTTTCAAACCTTTCCTTAGGCAGTGCTTTAGTGAATATATCTGCTACTTGTTCTTCAGAACTGCAGTGCATCAACTTCACCTATTTNATCACTCCTCCTTAACACTTTTGTTGGAAACACCAAGACAATTCCTCAGTGTTTCAAACCTTTCCTTAGGCAGTGCTTTAGTGAATATATCTGCTACTTGTTCTTCAGAACTGCAGTGCATCAACTTCACCTATTTCTTCTCGTGAGCTTCTCTGATGAAATGATATTTGATATTTATGTGTTTAGTTTTTCCATGAAATATCGGATTCTTCACAATTGCCACAATTGATTGATTGTCACATAAAATTGTGGTTGCCTCAGATTGTTTATGCTTCAGATCATTCAAAACTTTTCTCAGCCATATGACTTGATTTGTTGCTTCAATTGCCGCCATATACTCTACTTCAACTGTAGATTGGGCCACCATTTTTTTCTTAATTGAGTTCCAGCAAATAAGACTTGATCCAGCATAGAAAGCATAACCTGAGGTACTCTTCATATCATCCATTGAACCAATCCAATCACTATCAGTGAATCCTGTCAACACTATCTTTTTCAATTTCCTAAAGCTGATTCCATAGTCCTCTATCCCTTTGATATACCTCATCACTCTTTTAGCAGCATGGAAGTGAATTTGGCTTGGCTCTTATTTAAATCTCAATAACAGATTTACAGCAAACATTATGTCAGGTCTTGTGGTTGAAAGATACAACAAACAACCAACTTGACTTCTATATGTTTTCCCATCAATTTTGATTGTACCATCATCCTCTAACATCTTTAAATTCAAGACCAAACAGGTTTGCAATTCTCCATATGGAACTTCTTTAACATTTTCTTGGCATATCTTTTCTGGCAAACAAAGATTCCTTCATCAGTTTGATCAACCTCCATTCCAAGAAAATACTTCATTTCACCTAGATCAGTCATCTCAAAATCCTTCTTCAATTCATTTTTTATCTCATTAATCAAGGCTTCACAGCTTCCTGTGATTAAGAGATCATCAACATAAAGTGAAACGATGAGCATATCCTCCTCCATTTGTTTGACATACAAAGTTTGTTTATTAACACTGTTATTGAAGCAAAGGCTACATAGATGGCTGTCAATTTTGCTATACCAGCTTCTTGGCGCCTGCTTCAAGCCATACAAAGCGTTTCTCAGCAAGTATACTTTATCTTCTCGCTCTTTTTAAACAAAATGCTCAGGTTGCTCAATGAAGATTTCCTCATTCAAGTCTCCATTCAGAAAAATAGATTTTACATCTAGCTGATGTATCTTCCAATTTGAATGAGCAGCCATTGCAAATAGAACTCTTATAGTCTCAAGTCTGGCCACAGGTGTAAATGTATCAGTAAAGTCAATCCCAAACTGTTGAAAATAGCCTTGAACCACTAGCCTAGCCTTGTGTTTATTAATTGAGCCATCTGCATTTAACTTTGTTCTGAACACCCATTTGACTCCAATGATGTTCTTGTTTCTTGGTTGTCAACAAGAAGCCAAGTATCATTCTTTGCAATTACTACTAGCTCAAGCTTCATAGCTTCCATCCATTCCTTAGAATGTGCTGCATCTTCATAGCTTGCTGGTTCCAGAATTGCAGAATTACAAGTGGCATAAATGTCTTGAAGTGATCTTGTTCTTAACACTTCATTTTCTGAATCTAATTGATCTTCATTTTCCATTTCTACTTCATCATTACCAGCATTTTCATTTTGAGTTTCTTCATCATTACTAGCATCTTCATTTTCATCATTACCAGCATACATACAAAGTTTGTTTATTAACACTATTATTGAAGCAAAGGCTACATAGATGGCTGTCAATTTTGCTATACCAACTTCTTGGTGCCTGCTTCAAGCCATACAAAGCGTTTCTCAACAAGTATACTTTATCTTCTCCTCTCTTTTTAAACAAAATGCTCAGGTTGCTCAATGAAGATTTCCTCATTCAAGTCTCCATTCAAAAAAATAGATTTTACATCTAGCTGATGTATCTTCCAATTTGAATGAGCAGCCATTGCAAATAGAACTGTTATAGTCTCAAGTCTGGCCATAGGTGTAAATGTATCAGTAAAGTCAATCCCAAACTGTTGAAAATAGCCTTTAACCACTAGCCTAGCCTTGTGTTTATTAATTGAGCCATCTGCGTTTAACTTTGTTCTGAACACCCATTTGACTCCAATGATGTTCTTGTTTCTTGGTTGTCAACAAGAAGCCAAGTATCATTCTTTGCAATTGCTACTAGCTCAAGCTTCATAGCTTCCATCCATTCCTTAGAATGTGCTGCATCTTCATAGCTTGTTGGTTCCAGAATTGCAGAATTACAAGTGGCATAAATGTCTTGAAGTGATCTTGTTCTTAACACTTCATTTTCTGAATCTGATTGATCTTCATTTTCCATTTCTACTTCATCATTACCAGCATTTTCATTTTGAGTTTCTTCATCATTACTAGCATCTTCATTTTCATCATTACCAGCATCTTCATTTTGAGAAATAAACCTTGGAGCCTCAGTTCTATCCACATCATTTGACTTCCAATTCCATGAGAGTTTTTCATCAAATCTGACATCCCTGCTGGAAACAACTTTGTTGGTTTTAGGATCGAGAATCCTATATCCCTTAGCATTATCACAATATCCGACTAGAACTCCAGTATCTGCTTTCTAACTAAGCTTATCTCTTTTAACATCAGGTATATGTATATAGCACACACTTCCAAACACCCTCAAGTGAGATATATTAGGCTTAACTCCATACCAGGCCTCATAAGGAGTTAGTCTATCCAAAGCTTTAGTAGGAAGCCTATTCAATAGATGAGTTGAAGTGTTTAAAGCTTCAGCCTAGAAAACTTTAGGCACATTTTTCTCCAACAAAAGACATCTTGCCATCTCCATTGCAATCCTGTTTTTTCTCCCACAAACTCCATTTTGTTGAGGAGAGTAGGGAGTTGTTAACTGATGTTTGATTCCCAAATCCTCACAAAAACTGTTGAACTGTTGCTGGTATATTCTGTTCCATTATCAGTCCTAATGGCCTTGATTTTACAATTACTTTCATTCTCAGTATAGCTCATAAACTTTTGAAAAACTACAGCCACTTCTGACTTTTCTTTGAGAAAATAAACCCAACACATTCTAGTGAGATCATCAATGAATACGATAAAATATCTACTACCATTCATGGATAAAATTTTCATAGGCCCATAGGCATCTGAATGTACCAGTTGAAGTTTAGTTTAAGCTCTTTTAGATTGGTTTTTGGGAAAATGAAGTCTAGCCTGCTTTCCTTTTTGATAGATTTCACAAACACGGATAGCATTACCTATCTTTGGCAGATTTTCAACTAACTCGTGTTCATTCAAGAACTTAAGTGAGGTATAATTAACATGTCCAAGTTGTCTATGCCACAATTCAAACTCATTCTCAGTACAGGTAAAGGCCTGCAATTTCATATTTTTCCATTCCAATGGAAAGCTTCTGTTTTTAATTTCAACTGTCATCAATTCCATGTTGTTTTGATCCAAAATTGTGCAACTACTATCCTTAAATACTAAGGTATAGTTCTTCTCAATTAATTGACAACACTTATCAAATTCTGATCAATATTTGGAACATACAAGACATTAGAAATAAACTTCATACTTGATGGAGTATGAACTGAAATTTTGCCAATACCCTTCACTCCCACATACTCCCCATTTCCAACCTTCACTCTAGATCTATAGCTCTCGTTCATCTCAACAAAGATATCTACATTTGATGACATGTGATGAGTGCAGCCACTATCAAGCAACCATGTTTGTTCCTTACTACAGGCCATTCGATTCAGGGCTGAAAAAAGGTGTTCTTCAGCTTGATCTTCAGTAACCTTTGCCTGCTGAATCTCCTTCTTTTCTTTTTGATTTTTGTAGACCCTTTCCATGTGTCCAAATTGCTTACATGCCATGCATTGAATACCAGACCTAAACCAACACCACTTAGGAGAATGACCTTTTCTCTTGCAACGTAGACAAGGAGGATACTTATTATCCTTCACTGAACCTTTGGCTTCTATTTCCTTTTTTTCATTATGTAGCTTCTTTCCACCAAAGTTTGTTTGAGTCATTTGCTTCCCTTTTGCAAACAAAGCACCCTCAACTTGCTCTTATTGCCTAAACAATCTCCTTTGTTAAGTAGCTTGAAGAGCATTCACCAGTTCAGCTAAGGAAATGGTAGCCAAGTCTATTGAATCTTCAAGTAAAGATATTTTAGATTCGAACTTTTCTGGTAAACTAATCAGCACCTTCTCCACTACCCTCTTGTCTAGTAGATCATCTTCAAGTAACCTGATTTGATTAACCACTTTCATTAGTCTATCAGGAAACTCCTACACTGTTTCAGAGTCCTTTATTTTTAGAGTCTCAAACTCTCTTCTGAAGTTTAGAACCTGCATCTGCCTTATCCTTTCATTGCCCCTAAATTCCTCCTTCAACCTATCCCATGCTTCCTTTCCTGTTTCACAAGTGATTATCATTGTGAATATAACATCTGAGATAGTTGACTGTATACAAGAAAGAGCCTTAAATTTCTTGGCCATCTCCTCACTGTGTTGCTTCAGCTGGGCATTGGTAGGATTGGCTCTTAGAGGTGGTGGTTCTACTCTAGTTTCAGTGATTTTCCACAAGTCATAGGCCTTCATATATGCCTTCATTTTTGCAAACCAAAAATCGTAGTTCTCTCCTGTGAATGCTGAGGGCAGAGGAGCTAAAAATCCACTTGAAGCCATATCACTTTCTAACTAAATCACTCAGCTATTTATGAAGGGTTCTTACTGGATTTCTCTCATGTTTGCAAGTATTTTTTAGGATAACAGATTTGCACTTAGCTTACCAATTTTGTTCTTCCTTACCGGATTGGACAGTTTCTTCACCTCACCTTTCTCCTTCAGTTTTTTCAGCACTTTTTCGATCCTTCAAAGATCCTTTAAGCTCTGATACCACTGTTAGAGTATAAAAGACAAAGAGGAGGGAAACTAAGTTAAATTGATACAAGAAAATAGGTAGTACATGGCTCCATAATATAGCCATACATTGCTGCTATATAAAATGATTTTCTATCACCTTTTCTACCTAGTACCACTAATCCATACTTGTCAATTACATCAACTTGCAATAGAACTAAACTAATCTAACTAGCTACCATAACATAAGCTAGACTATCAACAAAAAACGTGTGACAACACTTAGCCAAAAACATAACTTTGTAACAACAAAAGTGTCACACTTAATTCATAATTTTAAAATATTGGTGTAAGTGAAAACCAAGGTTGATCCATCTAATTTTGTCAGAAATGAGCAAAGTATCCCACCCTTCTACTCGAGGAGAACTAAGAATGGAAAGTATGATTATTCTATATTTTTTATAATAGGTTGCTTAAAGATTGACTTATATTAATGTGATTAAGACGGTAAATGTTAACTATGCCAGCAAATATTGTATTCACGGATTAGTAAAATACCCTTTTTTCAGTCAATTTGTAGACGATATAAATGTAATTCTTGATCTAAATATGCTTACGTACAGGTCTTGTCAAAACAACGATTTTTAACGAAACTAGTTATTATATTTTGATTTAAATATGTTGCTCAGAAATACATTTTCTCATATGACAAGTTCCTAAAGCTATTGCTTACCATCAAATAATTTAACATTTTTAAAAAAAATTCTTATCCAATTTGAAACGTCCACGAAAGTTTAGTTGCATATTGGAGTTTTTAGCATGACATCTCCTTGAAAATAACAACGATGACGAAAACTCAATACCCAACAGCGGCGTCAAAAACTTATTAGCGAAAATATATTTCGAATTAAAATTACCATAAGTGTATAATTCGTTAACAAGTAATAAAGTGGATTTTGAGTCCAAGTATTATCCCATAGAGATTGATTAGTTCAATTTTAAATATTCGCGATCTTAATCGAAACAATGATAATATGACGTGTTTATAACTGAATTATATCTAACTTAACATACTTATGCAATTATGATTGAATTAAATCAATTAAATACAATTTATGTTGAACGCAAGTTAATGTGTTTTATTGAATGACAAACATAGTAGATCCCGAATTCCTATGCAATAGTCAGTTTTAACCCTAGTTTTAGACGTTGACAGCACGATTGAATTTGAAGAATCAATGCTCATATTAAATTTAACAATATATCTCGAGTAATGTTAAATCTATTTTTATATATGACTCAACTCTTTCTATGATAGATGCGAACATACAAAAGTGCATGAATTTTCATGAACACTTAAAGATTCACATAAGGCATAACGGTATATTTCTATCTCCTATCGGATCCTATGATAATTTATATATGTCGAACCTTCGAATGCATAAAATAAGTCACCACATTCACACAACTACCGTGCACAATAATTGTTGAGAAAATTAAATCATTGAATAATTCAATGTTCAAAAACGAGTTTTTAATATCAAACATATAAAACTAAAGATTAAAAATTATATCACTTCGTTCATCGTTCTCTTAGTACATAGAAAACTAGCCTAGCATGTTATGAAGAATAAAACAAAAGATATAAATGTTGTTCATCACCCGGAAATTTTTGAATTCAATCCTGAACTTCTTGGATTTGATCTTGATTTGTTCTTTATCTCCTTTTACAATTCATTCTCTACCCCCTAATTATATTTTGAGAGTCGTTATTTATATCCATCTAAAGAGTCCCAAAAGTTCTCCAAAAATCGTGCATATCGTGGCTCAAATGAAAGTTTTCTTGTTGGAATTGAATTTTGAAGGAAACAGAATTTTTTTTCCTAACTTTTGGCCTAAGCGGGCGTCCAGTAATAAATGGGACGGCTGCCCAGACATATCAAGCTACCCTGTGTAATTGAGGTTAAGGTCCGGGAGGCCGCCCTACCAATATAACTAGGCGGCTGCCCAATTATAAAAATTTCGCATATTTTCCTTTCAACCCTTTTCTCAATTCTTTTTTCTATCTTGGTCTTTCATATCAAATTACTTCAATTTAGTACTTCAACTTTTACTCAAATGCACGTTAATCCTTGAACTTCTATCCATTGGTCAATTGATCATTCTTTCTTTTTCAATTGCTTTAAAACGGGTCCAAAACTGAAATAAAATGAAATAAATCCAAGTTAAGTAAAATCCAACACTAAAACGATACAAAAGTTCAGCTGCACAAAAATGAACTTATCAATAATAATAATAATAATAATAATTTACTTCACGCATTTGTTTTTATTCAGTGATATTTAGTTTAAGCACTATGCAAGTAAAATTTGTTAGGATCTTGTGTTGGTATTATCGTAATTAAATAGTTTGTAATTGTCTACTATAGGATTTTTAGGATTCTCCTTGTAATCAGATTGGGATCCCACATTATATTGAAATTAAAACATGTTGTTTTGTGACCCTATAATAAATTCTTTCACTCAGTAATCTATTTTATCAAAGTTTGAGATAGTCATGTATTGTCTTGAATATCCATTGTAGTCTCATCCAATATTAATAGTTTTGCGGGGTGGGAATGGGGTTTGGGTGCATGATAGAATCCGATTTTATATAAAATTACAAATTTTCATATAGTGAAATAGCTCTATTGACCGTCTATGATTTTTTTACGATTTTAAAGTTTTTCATGTAATATTTTATTCTAATTTGATATCAATTCTCAATATAGCTTTGTTCTCCTAAAACAATCATGTTACTTGTACAGGCTCAATCACAATTTTTTTTCTTTTTTTACAAACAACACGTGACAACATTTGATTGAAAAATTCAAAATAAATAAAAAATAACAAATCATACAGGTGTTGCATTGGCAGCACCTGTAACTCATCTGTAAAAAAATTCCCCTTTTTCTTAAAATGATTTAGAAAATAAAATTTTTCAAAAACTATTTGTAAATGTAATCCTTTTTTTTTTTTTAGAAACTTCTAGTATAATCTTGAATTTATGTGGTCATTTTTTATTGAATTATTTTTCTTGAACAGGGCCACATTCAAGTAGCACGATCCTTTTTTTTTTTTTTTTTCATGTAGGCTACTCATTTAGTGGCTAAATTTACTCCAACAAACACGCCGTTAACATAACAAATTAATCACGAAATTTCTAAAATGGAGTCATTTGATCTTCCAACCCAAATATCCACCCCGTCTCTCTTCTTTCTAGAATCAGGCACCAAGAAATTATCAAAACCTAATATCAATGCCAAACATTTTTTAAATGAATTTCGAATTGCATATACACTCACACGTACATTATCATGAAATAAGTTGAATATCAAGACAAATTATATTGTAGCAAAAATGCAGAATTCAGATCTTTCACCAAAAAGATCTATAGTGATCAATACAGGAAGTTTAAGATGGTTCAAAGTTGTTTCCAACGTAGTAATGTGGCTATTTTCTAATTGTATTTAGGTGATTATCTACAATCTTCATCCTTTTTTAATTAAATTCTGTTTATGGAAGGGCATTTAACGGAAAGACGTGAAATGGGATGATTCGAAAATACATCAGTTACAAATTATGATTTTAATTTTGGGAACTAGTAGTTTTAAACATATTTTACATTCTATCTAGTATTTTTAATTATCATTCTCATGACATAGTAAGTTGTGAATTAGTATTTTATATTAAGTAATATATAAGATTTTTCATATTATGATTGGAAGCAATATTAAATCATCTAGACCAGCGAACAAAAATAAACTGTACAAGATTGAAGGTGTCAAAATATAACCACCATTATCTCAAATTATAATTTTTGAAATAGTATTTTTTTTTTTAAAGAATGTGTGGTTCAGAAAGAAGTAAAAAATTTGGGTTTACGAGTAATATTTATGTAGTTGAAAATAAAGTAGAGAATAATAAATTTTTGGGATAATGGAGGCCAAGCGAGGGCAATTGGAAGCAATAATAAATAATCCAAACTATTGCACTCAGTGGCGAATTCAGAGCTTAAGTTTAGTTAGGACGGACCTGACTGTTGACCAACGACAATCAACGATCGTAATAGCGATATCGTTTATTAATATTTAATTAATAATATTAAAATTATTCAATATATATGTAAATACACTAAAATGTAAAAATTATATATATACACTAAAACGTAAAAATTATATATATATATATATATATATATATATATATAAACGTACTTCAATACAGCCCAAAATACTAAAGAAATACGCAATACAACATACTCTGTAACTGTAACTTTAGACAACTGTATTCTAGAGATCTCATGTTTTGAAAACGTTGTAATATTGCCTCATTCTCAGTTTTTCTAAAAATCTCTTTCTCCATAATTCCAATTCCAAAACTCTAAACCTTAAATCCAATCCCAATTCCAAATCCAATCCAATTTCCCCCAATTCCAAATCCAATTTAGAACCCTATACCCTAATTCAAATTCCAAATTTAATTTCGCCCAATTCCAAATCCAATTATCTCAATTCCAATTCATAAATTATATTT
>CAIGRQ010297431.1:0-12517 GCA_903798375.1 Fraxinus sp. D2006-0159
TTAGATTCTTGATACAACTTGCACCTTTCACGTGTCCCAATCGGAATTCGTTTTTAACAAATGAAATAATTTTAAAATGTTTTGTTGTAATTGGTAATAATGCATCTTTTAAGATAGCTCGTATTAGAATGGTCAAAATTAAAATATTTGATGGGATGGTCAAAACACTCGATGAGGTGAGACATGTTTCAGATTTGAAGAGGAATATTATCTCCTTGAGTACTCTTAATTCAATTGAGTACAAGTATACTGGTGAATGTTGAGTTTTGAAAGTTAGTAAAAGTGCATGTGTTGTGTTGTAGGGCCAGAGAAGGTCCCATTTTTATGTTTTGCAGGGTTTTACTGAATCTTTAGATACCAATAAGCAGAAATTAGATACATTGGTGGATATTTAGTTTGGTACAATACGGTTGGAGTATGATTTAGGGTATATGTTGAAGAAGACATCTCAATTGAGTTCAAAAGTTACGGGTAATGATGCTTTGACACCACCAACAACAGTGCCATAGTATTTAATTGCTAGAGATAGACTTAGGAGAGATATTAAGCCTCCACAAAGGTATGTGAAAGCTGATTTAGTTTCTTATACTTTAAATGTGATTGAAGGTATTGAGTCTAGCAAAGAACCTTCTATAGAAGTATTTTTTAGTGTTGATTCTATTACATGGTGTGCTTTTGCCCCGTTCGGTGATTATTGAGTACTTTTGTGATTTTGTTGCTTGTGGTAATGATTCGAGCAACTTTGGTACCCCGAGGTAATTTTGATAACCAGTGCTTTGATTCAGTTGACATTCACTTATTGAGAGTTTATCATAGTTGGATATTGTGGAAGAGGTGGAGAATTTTGTTCGTTTGAGAATTCATTTGATGTTCTCGCTGAAGAGTTCAGTTTTATTTCTTACGAGGGAATTCATCTCCATGAGAGTTTTGAAGTCTTGTTCTTTGCGTTGGAATTTATGTCAAGGTAGAGATTTGCTAAAGTTTTACCCAAATTCTATTTGGTATGTATGGATTAGTTGAAGTGGGTTTTGAAAGGGTCAAAATATGGACCAAGTAGTGATTTCGCTATATTTTCGTTAGCTGCATGCCAAGTTCTCACTTGAGCACTCAGAACATGGAATTGACGCCGACTTGGCATCAACTTTCCACTCGA
Source organism: Fraxinus sp. D2006-0159 (assembly GCA_903798375.1). Classification (NCBI taxonomy): domain Eukaryota; kingdom Viridiplantae; phylum Streptophyta; class Magnoliopsida; order Lamiales; family Oleaceae; genus Fraxinus; species Fraxinus sp. D2006-0159. Next base: position 1,154 of record CAIGRQ010297431.1, read on the forward strand.
ATGATTCCTCAACTGCTCATTTCATACCAGGGTGGCGCTCGAGCGGCGATGACATCCGTAGTTGACTCTTCATTACTTGTTTGATAAGATAGACAATATTTTAAACACAATATCTTTTTATTCTTTCTCCATATTATGATGAATTCTCCTTTTCCCCGTCAAATTTCTTGTGTTTCTTGTGTTGCATTCTTCACTTCATATTGTGCAGTATAATCTCGTCCTTAATTCCTAACAAGTGATGTCAGAGCATACATGACTCTTGCTAGTTTTCTAATAAAAAATTTGCCTACCTTTGTTAGAAAATTTAAGAACTTCCTTAGAAATAAGAAGAGACTTGCTGCTATGTATAAATGTGACTCTAGTAAATTTCGGAAAGTAAAAGAGAGAAAAATGATACTAGAGATGCCTGGAAGAGGTCTATGAGGTGTCATGAATGCCATGATTTTGGACATGTTAAATTTGACTGCCTAAGTTATAAGAAAATCCTAGATAAGTCTATTAGCGCCACTCCCACTAATGAGGACTTTAACTTTGATAATCAAATTGACAGCCTAATCCTATTGAGGAAGGGAATTATATAGTATTTGCCTCCATATTTAAGAGTGAAATCGTAGAGGAGAATGAAAGAAATGAGGACATAGAGAAATCATACTCTTCAAAGGAAGAATCAGAAGATGATAGTGATATATATGAGGCTTTTGATGAATTATATCAGGAGTGTCTTAAGTTGAAAAAGGTGAATCGTTCTGCCTTTAAGAAATTGCATAATTTTGAGTTAGAAAATGAGAGCCTTGTAGTGAAATTTGAGGAGTCTACTAGAAGATTGAATGAGTCAAGGGTTGAAAAAAAGAGTCCTTAGATGTTAAGGTTAAATCCCTTATGAATGATCCCGATAAATCAAATGCCCAAGCTCAATATTTTTCTAGTGATTCTAAGAAGAATGACAATATGTTAGGATTAAATAAACCAAATTCACACATTGCTAAATCTTCTAAAACCAAGTTTGTTCCCGCCTTTGTCAAGTCTAATAATGTAGGATCTTTAAAACAAAAATCTTCTGTGAAACATAGGTTTCCTCAATTCCAAACTAGTTCCGCTAGTTGTTGTAAACCTGCAACTCGAAGATCTGCTGCTCACTCCAGACTCATGATCTGCTACCATAGATACTATCTAGCCATCTTGTTAGATCTCCTGATCTACCTCCTGTAGCTTCCACTATCTGTTGTAAATCTTAAACTCACAATCTTCTACACACGTCTTTTTCAAGTGGATACCCAGGAATCACCTATTCTTGTTCTTCTTCCTGCGCTATGTAGTCCAATCTCTCTCACCTCTAGCAACCTCGGAAGTTCAATTGAGAAAGTACCCTCCTAAGGATGTTTAGGAAGTTGGTATTTTGGATTCTTCAATTTGAAGTTTTCCCAAATAGGTGGTTATATGATCTCAAAGATAAAGGATGAATCACAATGAAAAAATATGTTCTTGGATCTTTAGAGAATAAGATGAGGCAATGAAAATAATGAAAACCGTCTTAAAATTTCGTCCAATGGCTTTCAAATTTATAGGAGAGAGTAATTGGGTTGAAAGGGCTAGAAAAATCAGTTTTAAAACACAACTTATGGTTTTCCTTACAAACCTGTTGCTCGAGCGAAATCTCAACGACAGGCGAGCGACGGCCTCTTGCTCGAGCAAGAGTCGGGCGATAGGCGAGCGACGAGAATTCTGTTTTTATCGCTCGGTCTAGGCGATAGGCTAGCAAAAATGTGGTGCTGGGTTTCTCCTTTTTTTCATATTCGAACCCTAGACCTCATAACTCAATTTATACAAATTGTACCCCTAGATCCTTTACTTTTAAAACATGTTACAAATTAGTCATTTTGTCCACAAAATCGCTAATACTAAAAACCTAACAATCAACATAAAACTCATTATAGGGGTCATTTAACAAGGATTATGAAGAAAATTTTGCATAAGATTAGAAATAAAATTATTTATGTACACATACATGGGAATAGAGAAAAGTTATAAAATACAAAATTTAATATGAGCTTCTTATTTAAAGGTCATAGTAGTATTGTGTTTGACTTTCATAATTTGAGGAATAAATGGATTTCTTTGTATGTCCTTTTTCCCTCATTTAAGATTTTGAGTCTTGCTTATAGGAGATTAGTGACACTTTTCACATAAGTTGCATATACAATTTACTCCATATATATTAAAAATGAGTTATGTGAGAAAAGTTAACTATTTATGAATTATATATAAGTAAGTAAATAATTGTTCATATGATTTAAGCTTTCTAGAATTGATGTTATCTTTTAAAATCTATGAAAAATAGTTCTCTAAAAGAAAGAAAATTTTATTCTCCCATTACATACACTTTTATTTTTTATTTTTTGCATATTTGTTACTCATTCAACTCTACGTTAAACATGAATCTGTTACTTGTTTCCCTTTATTATTCATGACAAAAAAGGAGAAAGAATATTTATTTCATGGGAGTTCTGTAATATATGGGTTAGAGGGAGAAGTTGTGTTAGATATTTAACTTCGGGGAAGTTTTTTTTTTTTTTTTTTTTTTTNGTGTTTTGTTAATACTAATATTGATATTCTATATTTCAATTAAAAGTTATTGATGCTCGAATGATTCATGCTTTGGTGTTACACATGTTTTACTTACGTTGTTTTATATGACTTAATTATAATTTTTAATTATAGGTTTTCTCTTATTTTTTACACATGGTATTGTTGGTTTCACTTGTTTTAAGAAAAATAGGTATGATAAGATGTTGAGTTAAAATTTGAGAATTGAGTATTTGGATTAATAAAGTTGTGTTGATTTTAATTTAAAATAAATAATTTTGTCAACTTTGTTAGATCTAGATTGTAATGGTTATTCCCGTATTCAAAATCATATTTTGAGTTGTAATTAAAAACAAAAGAGTTGCGGTTGGTAGTATAGGTCTTGAAAGAGTCAAAGATGAACCAAGGAGAAAAATTAGCTACAATACAGCTTGTTAACTGCGTAGGAGGCACTTGAGCATTATTTTCAATGAGGTCTCCACTCTCTAGGCGCCACCCTGGCGCTCAAGCGATGGATTTATTGCTTGCTAGCCATGAGGGAGTATGCTCGAACAGCGTAATTATATGGCCAAACCTTGTTCACGATTTTAAATAGAATTTGGAGTTCCATTCAACCTTAAACACTACCTATTGTATATCCAAAGGTCCATTCCAAAGTGTTTTGAATCATTATTTCATATTAGAGATCGTGTTACTAAAAATCAATTACACATTCAAAGATATCTTGATTTAATCACAAGATCAAAGCTTCACATTCCAATTTTCCAAACATCTTATATGACTAGTTGAGCCTTAATTTCAGTCAAACATTCTATTAAAGATCAAACATTGATTCCATAAATCTCTTGCTTCAACCAAAAGTTCAAAAAACAAAAGATCAATAAATCAAACACCAAAAATCCTTATGTTCTCCAATAAGCTTTTAGAGTTCTAAAGTTGGGAATCGACAGCTTGGAGTTCTAGTTGTTTCGGAATAAGGCTCGTACTTGGTGATCCACGTGAAGGGAAAATGACTAGAGTTCTGGAAAGTACATGTTGCAAAATCGAAGGAGTTTTTCGATCATTTACAAGTTGGGTGGTCAAAGTCTATTGAGGTTTAGTTTTATCTTAACCAATTGCAAGTTATCTTTTCTAGTGGATCTTTTTGACAAAGTTCGCTCGGAGGTTTTTGATATCAAGGGATTTTCCTTCGTTACCAAATATGATGTTTTTTACTTTATTGTTTTTGATCAATACTACTTGATTGTTTATTAGGGCTTAATTGGACATTAACTTTAATCGTTTGATATAATAAACAACTTGTTGTTTTTTTTATTGATTCCGCATTATACATCTCTAGGTACAATTGGGTCTAAACATCGATTATTTCACATCTAATTATAACTATTATTTCGACAAAATCAAATTATATTAAATGAAAAAAAAACTAAAATCTTAAACATAAACCTTCTAGGTCTATCCAATAATGCTTGTCGCTAATAATTTTAAAAAACGAACGGTTCTCTCACTGTTCTAAATTATAATTTTTCTAGGACTCATCTTAAAGAATTTGAATGATAATTATTTGTATATTGCAAAACATATATGTGATGATACATTAAAGGTTAAACTTTTAAGATGACTTTGCATATTCTCAAAACTAAACAGATACATGCACTAATTTTTAATTTTTGAAACTTTTCCTTTCTTTTTATTAATGTCTATACCTTCGATTTAACATACTCCATTAATTTATTATTAATGTAGTCCAAATTTTACCTCTATACTATTTGCACTAGGCCCCTTTTGATAAATATCACTTTCGAGGAAAAAGATTTCCACTTTGGTCGTTTGATTGCAACATAGAAATTGAAATCGAATTTCAAGGTACAAACACTTTAAGCTGCATTTTCTTTATTTTCATGGAAAACGAATTTCTGTCGGTTTGGTGTGTTTTTATTTTCCAACTAGCATGAAATTTGAATTCCTTTCGACCTTTATCTATCAAACAGACAATTTTTGTTGTAACACCCCTATTAGGGCATTTCTCTAAAATTCTCTAAATACAACATTCTCTCCATTTTAGAGAGACAATGCTAATAATATGTTCTAAAAAATTATATTTTGACTTCTTAAAATGGAGTTAAAATAGGGAATGAGTTACAATAATTGCTTCCAATAATCAACATATTTTAATAATGTACTTCTTATATTATTATAACCACATTTAGCCTTCGGTTTAGATAAAAATCAGATTTTTAGTAATTTTTGATAAAATGTGATACAATGTGTGGTTGAGAAATTTTGTATCCCTTATTGATTTTCATTTTGAAGGGAATGTGGCACAATGATGCCAAACAACCAATGGGTTGAATTTAATTGATTGGCCATTTGACTGCCTTAATTTTTTATGGTGCAAAAACATGTTTTTTGAGGAATGCTTAAAGCCGTATTTCACTTACCTTTTAAATGGACGCTGTTGATGTCGCCAAGTGTCATCTACAAGTCCATTGGATGAAGACCTTTGGGTGACTCATATAAAAGTCCTAGGGTTCAACAGTGCACTTGGCTTGAGATTTTTCTCTCTTTCTATTTGCTGTACCGTTCGAGTTCTTTCTCTCATTCTCTCTGTTGAAATCAAAACTCTCTTTTGAATTTGTTTTCTCTCTCAAATGCTATAATCTTGTGTGATTCTATTTGAGTTAAGTGGCTTGTTCTTGTGTGAATTGTTGTTTGAGGGAAGGGAAATCTATTTGTGATATTCGGGTTTAGTTTGAGTGTCCAAACCTTGTAATCTTCTCTTTGGTTGTGATTTCGTTCGGATGGTGGTTGTTCTTCAGTGGCTGAGGCACTGATCGATTGGTTTTAGCTTGAGGGCTTTCATTAATGTTATCTCTTTACATTTTCAGTTTATTGTTTGTTCGATTTACTGTTTATATTTGTTGTTCTTGAGCTAATACTTTGTGAATCTCCTCCTAGCAGTGGTATCAGAGCTTCGTACGGAAGTTTCTAACTATGTGAATAGTAGATCTTGATATTGTGACTCCTACTTTGATTGCTCTTTGTTATTACTTGAAACCCTAATAAGGGGATCTGGTGAGATCTTTCTTGTTTTACAGTTTACTGTACAAATCAAGTTTTAATACACGTTTAAGATTCTCTGCTTAGTATTTCAAAACCCGATTCTTGGCTTCTTCGTAATTCCTTTGTCCAAAAACCCTGAGACTTGTCTGGAATCTGAGGGTTACCTTAAATTAAGTCAAGGATCTTGATAATTCCTATTTTTTTCTTAAAATCTTTACTGCTATATTATATATACTTGATTGATCCATGTGATTGTACAACACTGTGATTGCACTACTGTGAACAAATTGTGTACACTGAAATAATTGAAGTTTCTGTTCTATATTAACTTCTAATCTTTGTTTACTCACTCTGAGTGTCTTTTGAAGTGGTGATACATGATTAGTTTTTCATTGGAAGTTATAGTCAAGTATCTGACTGATATGCATATATTACTTTTCATTCAATTTTTTTCTAAAATGACTAGCTCTAAATTTGAAATGGAAGTTTTTAATGACAAAGGAGGCTTCAGTCTCTGATGCTAGAAAATGAATGCTCTTTTACTTCAACAAAAATATGCTAACGCTATTGATGAGTCATGGCCTACTGATCTTGAAAGAAGCAAAGTAATTGAACAAGATGAAACAGCATGGAGTACTATTTTTCTGCATTTGTTTGATAATGTAATTAGAGAAATTGGTGAAACTAATACTACTGCTAAATTGTGGAAGAAATTGGAATCTACTTATTTTAACAAAACCATGTCAAATAAGGTTTATCTTTTGAAACAATTCTTTGGTTTTAAACTGGATCCTTTTCTTGATCTTGAAACCAATATAGATAGATTTAACAGACTATCCCGTAACGTAGCCAACTGTGATGAGAAACTCTCAAGTCGACAGCTGACTGTGGTTTTGTTAAATTCAATTGGTCACAAATATAAAGATGTTAAAAATGCAATTGAATATGGTAGGAAAACCATAACTGTAGATGTTATCATTAATACCTTAAGGACTAAAGAGTTAGAGTTAAAATCCGAAAAGAAGGAGTCCGTTAGTGGTATAAACCTGATGATGAAGTCCAAGTTTAATTTCAAGAATGGCAACTTTAATAAGAAACCTGGACACAAAAAGAATGGAAACTTTAAAGATAAAATGAAAATGAAGACAAAAGGGAAAAAATGTTCATATTGTATAAAAGAATGTCATTTTATTAAAGACTGTCCTAAGAGACTTTATGACTTAAATAATAAGTCCAAAGATGATGGTGGTGCTGCCTTGTGACCGTTTGAAAACCTGCAAGTGAACGGGGTCGTGATCAAGTAATATAATAGTATGTAAAGTGTTGAACCTACGAGAACTACGTATATTATCAAGTTTAAATTAAAATCACTTTAATCGAATAACAATAATAGTTTGTAATAAATCTATATCTAATTTGTCACGTACAAGAAATTGAAGTAAGAGTTTATCAAATTTATGAGATGTATTGCTAAGATGTAGAATCCCCCTTGTTCGTCTACTTTTAATTTAACAATTAAATTGACAATTTGTTATCATACGAGTTGGTCGAAGTTCCAAATTTATTTAAAAACCTTTCTCGATAACAATCAAATCTATTCTCCTCATGTGACCTTCCTATCTCTCGATGGAAACTAAGAACATGATAAATGCATTAACGAACTAGAACATCTTTATGAACTATGCAAAGTATAGAGGTATATCTCTATCATCTATCGAACCTTACTATTTTTATTATTATGTGCTACGATTCTATTACCTCTCTCGATGATAATAAAATTCACAAACAAATCAATTAGTGGCCAATTAATTGAAAGGCAAACTAAACCATAATAAATATCCACGCATTCAAACAAATTAACGTCATAATTAATTAATACTAAAAGTTTCAAAACAAGGGTTCATCTATATCTTTAGCAATGTAAAAATCTAGCCTAACATAATATTGAAATTAAACACGTAAAAGTGGAGCGAAATCACCAGAAATTGACGAAATGTGATTTCTTCTTGTCCAAAGTAAGCCTGCCGTCTTTTCTCGTCAATACTCGCGTGTCTATATTCTGCTTTTCTCTTTCTTACTTCAATTTATGTGTGAATTCATAGAATATATCCACCACCAGCCAAGTGTATGTGTATATAATTAAACTCTCAAGTTCCTGTAAAGTTTTTTCTTGATTACGTGATTCGGCTTTGGCTTTCTTCTCTCCTCGCTGCCGCTTCCTCCCGTCTGCCTCTGTGTGTGTGTGTCTATATATATATATATATATATTATAACCTAATTCACCACTAGTTTAATACAACCAAAAATCCAAATTGAGCCTAATTAATTCCAATGCCTAATTAAATTAGTGTTTTCTTCCAAGTCCTCAGTTCTTTCACGTAATATAAGTAAGTCCTTTTATTTTGGATTTTGCCAATTTTTCGCCATCTTCTGCTTCCTTTCTTCAATTTCTTTTCAATTCAAAGAGTTTTACCTACTAAACATAAAATGTAACAATTTAGAATATATTTCATCAAAAGAACTATCAAATGTCATTATTTTTAGTCCCGAATAAGTGTAAAAATTACACTTATCAAATACCCCAAAACTTAAACATTTGTTTGTCCTCAAATAAAATTATAATCTAAATAATAACAAACACACAAACATGCAAAAGTATTTGGTTAGACAATCTAACATTTTATCTCAGTATTTGAAATCATAGTATTAAATCTATAAACTGTTTCAAAGTCACAATATTAAACCAATATCAACTCTTCTAATGCAAAATCAACGTGTGTGTGTGTGTGTGTGTGTGTGTGAAGAATTAAGTAGACATCACGACTTTACAAGTTGCTTCAATTTCCTACCATTTGTGATCAAATATATCCTTTCACCTTTCGTATGATTCACACTTCTTTTTTTTTCACTCTTCTCCCATTGTGTAGTCTAAGTTTGAATTTTTAATTACTATCTTCACCCACTCTAATTTAGGTGGACTTTACCAATTGCAAGTCAACACATCAGTAGACAAGGATTCTCCAATTCTTTGATTGCTTCGATATCCAAGACTCAATTGGGCTAATTATCCTTAATCAAAAAGTCAAGTTCCCTCAAACAAGTGTTTGGAGCTTAACCAAGGCATTTAGTGCTCTTTTTTTTTTTTTTAAAAAAAAAAATTCAAATGTATTTTTTTTCTTTTTTGTATTCTCTCCCTTAAATTTTCTAAATGACTCATGTAGCAGGTTTGAAGCCGATGACTCCCAAGTCAGATGACTTTAGGGTATCAGGTTTTAAATACCCTTACATGCTTAATAACCTAAGTCAAAAAGGTTTCGAAGAGAATTTTCACATTTAAAAAATTATGCCTTGATCGGTACAATGCCTTTTATCAAACACCTATTCAAGCAAACCTCCAACTTAAGATTTTTACCAAATTTTATCTCATTAATCTAAGATAATCCACACAAGAGCTTTTACACATGGAATCCCTATCCACATTCATATCTTCTTACAACAGCAAAATCACCCCCAAACTGTGCTAAATTTGGTCTAAGGATATGTAATTTAGTATGGTTTGGGTTAAGTATGTAAGTCCAACTATATCAACATATCCAACATATGAATTGACTCATAACATCACGCTATCCAATTTAATTCTAGTGCAAATATAATATCAAATTTTGTAAGGTTAAGTGTCAATCAGTCTAGTATGCAATCTATTCACAGTTTATAAACCAACACAAAATCTCAAATTTAATCATCATTGTCAGGAAAATTATCTAACACACACATGCACACAACCTAAAATAAGAAAATATAATTTATTTATTTTGTAAAATTTCAAAATTTTATGATTTTTTTATTTTTCTATTATATACTAAAGCAATAACGAAAAACAAACACACAAACACACAAAAATACACAAAAAGTAAAAATTCAAAGTTTTTCCCACCCCAAACTTAAAATCGACATTGTCCTCAATGTCATAAAGTATAAATAAGAATATAAGGGGACGGGGAAAAAAATGAATAAGGTACTCCCCAAATTTTTCTGTTGAAGGTGCAATGCATTATGCATTGCAGCTAGACAATCTTTTCTATCATACTTTTTCCTTGATTTGTGTTGGTTTGAGTATTTCGTGACGTCTGTTCATGCACACATCGGTCAAATCAAACAATAAAGATCAAATAACCTAAAACATGTGTTACTTAACCCAAACACTCGAAACAACCAACAAAATGCAATGACCTAAAGGAAAACATAGTAGGATTGTGATACCCGAAAAATTGAAACATGCCTATAACTAATACAACATATTAATCAAGAATAAAATTACGTGCAATGCAATACGAAAAACAAAATAAATAAAAAAATTAGAAAATTGGTTTGCCTCCCAATAACCGCTGAATTATAGTCTTTAGCTAGACTGTATGGAGGGAAGGATAATGGTGGTTCACGTTCGAGTCTTGAAACCTTACACTCCTTACAATTGCCAGCTTTACATCCTCCTTTTACCCTCCAGACTTTGAACCCTCCATTCTCATCTCGTCCCAAGCTCTCTAGACGTTTATGTTTTATCTCGTTTAACCCTTGTTGAACTACTTCAGCAATATATTTAGCTTCCTTCAAGACTAATGGTTGGTTGGGTAGATTATGTAATTTAAAGTTCTCATGTGCGTCCTCCACCTTCACAATCATCTCACCCTTCTCCATGTCAATCAAAGTTTGACTTGTTGCTAAAAAGGGTCAACCTAAAATAATTGGCATATCGTGATCGTCTTCGAGGTCCATAACAAGGAAGTCCGCCGAGAATATCAGTTTTCCAACTTTGATGAGCACATCCTCAACCTTGCCCCATGGGTATCTAATGCTCCTATCTGCTAGTTGCATCCCTTGACTTCTCCAACTTCTAGTCTCCTAAAAGTAGATAAAGACATTAAATTCACACTTGCACCTGTATCACATAAAGCATTAAAATGAAATTCTTTGCCTAGTGAAATAGTTACAGTGAAACTCCTNTCAACCTTGCCCCATGGGTATCTAATGCTCCTATCTGCTAGTTGCATCCCTTGACTTCTCCAACTTCTAGTCTCCTAAAAGTAGATAAAGACATTAAATTCACACTTGCACCTGTATCACATAAAGCATTAAAATGAAATTCTTTGCCTAGTGAAATAGTTACAGTGAAACTCCTTAGGTCCTTAAGTTTTGGTGCAATTTATTTTGTAGCCTTGCACTGCTCACCTCAGTTAGTGCCACTTCTTCCCAGTCTGGAAGTTTTCTTTTCTTAGATATGATATCCTTCAGGAACTTTGCATACATCGGGATTTATTGTATAGCATCGATGAATCGGATATTGATGTGGAGCTTTTTCAGTGTATCCAAGAACTTCTCTAATTGATCATCTAGTTTTCTCTTTTGCAATGTTTGGGAAAATGGGATAGGAGGCACATAGGGTTTAAGATGAGTGGTTACCTTAACCTTTGGATCATCTGATAATCTTTCTTGTTCCTTGTTATGATCGGGCTCTTTCGATTTTTCCTTAACCGTGGTAGGTGCTTTCTCTCGTGTAGCAACTTGTCTTTTCACATTTATGTCGGGTAGCTGTACATCACTGCGAGTAGTGATAGCCTTACTTTGCTCTTCCTCCATAACCTTTACTGCCATTACCTGCTGTTTGGCATTTATCACAGTGTCACCAGGCAGTGCTTCTGGTTGTCTTTCTGAAAGTGCTTT
>CAIGRQ010297435.1:0-10846 GCA_903798375.1 Fraxinus sp. D2006-0159
TTTTCCATCACATCAATAACTTTTCCTTCTTTTCCAACCACATATTCTCCATCACATCAACCAAAAAAATGCATTCTTTTGAAAATAATGTGCACCAAACGGGGGCTAAAAATTTAATTTTAATTCCCACCAAATACCCATTAAATGGGATCTTCTGATTTATTATCCAATGGAACAGTAGTGCATTTTTATGCTTCGGACGATGAATCAAGAATTTCATTGTCATTCAGACTAAAGTATGTACATAATCACAACTCTACTAAACAAAGAATCGGACAACCCACTAGTATTAGCACCAAAGCACCTAAATTGGTGTAAGCACTATTGAATAGTTACAGCTAAAATGAATCAAATAATTCACTAACAATGACACCCCCCCACCCCCCCTCTCACGCGCGAACACACACAGCACATAGTAGAAAAAGCTAATCCACTAAGCCCATTTGATTGATTAAATCGACTTTATCTTTTTGCTCACTGCCTACATCTTTTGTCAGACAATTCTATATCTAAACAGCATCCACTCCATGCCAACTTCTATGTTTTAACAGCAAAATCTATTTGAGTCAATCTGAATCCCTCCTTGTTTCAAGAACAACCTCAAAAAGAATAACGAGGAAACAAATTAAAACACAACCCACTTCCCCCATCGATTCCACCAAAAGAAAAGTATATATTTTTACTCAATTAGATTCTTCTCTCTCTAATTATACTTCCTGTGTGTTTGTACTAGTTAAAAACCCAGCAAAATCCCAACTTGAAGATCCTCAATCCCCCCTCATAATTCTCTCTACTACCATAATTTAACACAAACCGCTCCAACAACCCACTGAAGAGAATCAAACGAAGGTTCGATTTTTATTTTTATTTCTTGATCGATGTGGGTCTTTTGATTAGATGGATACTTTGTTTAGACTAGTCAGTCTTCAATCTGATCAGTCTTTGGATTCTTCGAGTAGAACTTCAAGCAGTTCTAGATCTTCTAGACAAAACCCTTATTACCAAGAAGATAAAGAATGCTTCAACGTTTTCATGGATGAAGAAGACTTTTCTTCTTCTTCTTCAAGACACTATCATCCCTATCAACAGCAGCAGACCTCAAACACTCCCACAACTACAAACACTAGCGGAGGCGGCGCCACCCCAACTCATCATCATCTTCTTCCTAGTTATGATCAATCAGCTGATCAATTCTCTTCCTCTTTTACAAACGACATAAATCTTGAGTTTGCATCATTATTCTCTGGTAATAACAGCAAGTGGGCTTCTGATATCCTCCTCGAGACCGCAAAAGCCATTGCTAATAGAAACAGTGCTCGTGTTCAGCAGCTTATGTGGATGCTCAATGAGCTAAGTTCACCCCATGGCGACATCGATCAAAGGCTTGCTTCTTACTTCCTACAAGCATTATTTAGCCGCATGACCGACTCCGGTGATCGTACTTATCGCACTTTGATCTCAGCTTCCCAGAAGAATTGCTCTTTTGAATCCACAAGAAAAATGGTTTTGAAATTCCAGGAGGTGAGTCCTTGGACTATGTTTGGGCATGTTGCTAGTAATGGTTCAATTTTGGAGGCTCTTGATGGTGAAAGCAAGTTACATATAATTGATATAAGCAATACTTATTGCACACAGTGGCCTACTTTGCTTGAAGCCCTTGCCACTCGCACAGATGAAACCCCTCGCCTTCGGCTGACGACGGTGGTAGCCGGAAAAGGTGGCGACACCAACGGAGGTGCGGCTGCAGTACAAAAGGTGATGAAAGAGATAGGAAGTAGAATGGAAAAGTTTGCTAGACTTATGGGTGTGCCCTTCAAGTTCAATATAATACACCATGCAGGTGATTTATCAGAACTGAATTTAGCTGAAATGGAAATTAAAGAAGATGAAGCACTTGCTATAAATTGTGTAGGTGCCTTACGTTCCGTTACATCAATTGGTAATCGTAGGGACTTTTTGATGTCGATGTTTAGAAGATTATCACCTAGAATTATCACTGTTGTTGAAGAAGAAGCTGATTTTGATATAGGTGCAGATGGTTTTGAATTTGTTATGGGATTTGAAGAATGTTTAAGATGGTTTAGAGTTTACTTTGAGTCATTAGAAGAAAGCTTTCCGAAAACAAGCAATGAACGTCTGATGCTGGAGAGGGCCGCCGGGAGAGCGGTGGTTGACCTGGTGGCTTGCCCTCCGGCGGAGTCGATCGAGCGGCGAGAGACGGCCACGCGCTGGTCAAATCGTCTACATGCAGGGGGATATAGCCCAGTTTCATTCAGCGATGAAGTGTGTGATGATGTACGCGCTTTGTTGAGGAGGTACAAGGAGGGCTGGTCAATGGCACAGTGCTCAGATTCCGCCGGAATATTCCTTTCGTGGAAGGATCAGCCGGTGGTGTGGGCTAGCGCATGGAAGCCAGATTGAGTATGAACTGTATAAACGTGTGTTCGCAAAGTGCATGCGATTTGAATAGTTTTATTTAGTTGGTGAATTAATTTGTTGAAAGGAGGATAGCTCAAAAGGTATTATTGTTTGTTTTCTTTTAATTTTAATTCAAAAAATTTCAAGTAACAAATCTTATTAATCTTGTTACCATATTGTGATTTTTTGTTATCTTCAAAGATTGTTTTTGAATTTTGGACAAGGATCACATGATTTGTTCTAATGTTAGCTGACAAAAAAATTAAATTCTTATTTACTGTAACGTGCAATCACATCAGTCCGATATCATGTCTTAAACATATGCACGTCTACTTTTTACTAAGAAACGAGAAGTCTTTCTTGAATTAGATGCAATGTCAATATCATTTGATCCATTAATATTCCATTAAAAATCTTCTTAACCTCTGTTTGGTTTGGTAGGGATTAAAATTAAATTTTTAGTATATTTTGATAGATTTTGATGAAATATGTAAGTAAAATTAATTGTTACCTTTAAATTAGATTAAAATTTATATTTTAATCGCTACCAAATAGAGGGGCTTAGAACCTGTTTGGTAGAGATTAAAATCGGATTAAAATTGAAAAACTAACCGTTATTGTTGACTTTTATTAGATGGACGGGACCCAATAACGATCATATTTTCAATTTTAATTGTTACCAAACAGGCTCTAATCTAGTTGTGTGTGCTTATGTTTGCATGTTAGTTCTTAATAAATATAAAATATATGTTAATTTGATTTAATGGAGTTGGTATTAATGGCATCAGCAGCCATTACAAGTGTTGTCATGACAGCTACAAAATTAAGGTTTAAAATTTATTTAGTTTAGTTAAATACTCGATAAGGGTCGCTATCTTGTTTGGGACCATAGAATCTTAGGACGGCCATTGAGTTGGGTATTGTTTGGGATTATATCTAAAGTTGTTTAGTAGTTAATGGTATTGTTGATTTAATTGTCTCTTTCATATATAATTCTATAATAAGAGAGTTTTGGTGTGAACTCGTACCAGTTTATAATATTGAAAGAAATTCGACAAAGACCTTACTCCATAGTAGGGGCGGACCTATGAAGGGACGAGTGGATGCTGTCGCCCCCACTAGATTTTCAAATGCGACTTTTTTAAATTCAAATTTTCAGATTTTTTCTTTTTACTTTTCCAATTTATACGTAATTGTGTATCGCCCTCACTAAACCATAATATTGGATTCACTCCTGCTCGATAGATCAAAAAACATAATTATTATAAATATGCACAACACTTGAGAAAAAGATCTATATATATATATATATATATATATATATATATATATATATTCTCAAAAAAATTCCATTACTTCGAATTACCGAATATTGTAAAATTAAACTTGAAGCCAGAGAGACAAGATTGGTCCACCATTTTCAAGATGGAATTTTGGACATTAATTTGAATATAATGCACATTGTGACGCGTTGGTGTCGTAACATTAAGGGAAAAAAAGTGTTTACTTTAGGCCCACTTAAAAAAGAAAAATTATTATGTTCGTAGTGGGAACTTCTTTTTATGGTTTCTTTTGATGAGACTTGCCCCCTCCACTTTCCACCTTTATTCCTTCTTTTTATCCTTTTTATATAATTTTTAATTACATATTATATTATAGGGTGTGTTTGAGTCACATTATTTTAGAAGAATGCATTCTGAAATAGTAAATTGATGGAAAATGCATTCTGAAATAGTAAATTGATGGAGAATGCGTTGTTGAAAAAGAAGGAAAAATTATTGATATGATAAAAAATATTATTTTCTTGAAGAATGTGTGACTAAAAATGAGTAGAAAAATGAAATCGAAAATTTTAATGTGTACCTAACAAGGGCATAATCTTTTTTGTTTTTACACTCAGAGATGCATGGCTAGGTCCCTTCATAACTTTTTTTTTTTTTTTTTTTTTAATGAAGGTTTGATTTGAACATTGACCATATACCAGGTGAAATTTGAAGACAATTTCATTTTTTTTTCCCATTACATTGTTGGTTATTTACAAATTTGGAGAATATATCGTAGTTGGGGAACATCTTTTCAAAATTTCTTCTCTTTTGTTAGAAGCAAACGTGAACCAATTATTAGTTTCTTTTTTTTTTTGGCATGGATGTGACTACACAGCTACCAGTAAAATTTGAAAGCAAAAGAGAGACATTATATATCCTATTCATGCGTGTTGAATCTTGATCTCGATAAATTTTCAAGAAGATGATAAATTCGCATGTAAAAGCGGCATCTCTAACGATTTCAACAATATACACCTCATTGCTATTCTCTGCAATACAAAGACTTGCAAGGATTGAAAAAGAACATTCAAAGAGCAAAAATATATGGTATCTACATACTTGTCACTTCACCTATAAGGAACCCTCCATCTTTTATGCCAATATATTGACACCCTAGACCACAGTGGGAACCCAAAATTGTACTCGAGAGGCTGATCCACTGCTCCTCCTACAATTAAAGGCAACCATACGTACCTCGAGTCCCTCAGGTCAGCTGGATTCCACCTATCTGCCATAAAGATAAAGGAACCAGGGAGATCGGGTAAAGGAAGCACAAATGTGCTTTGAGCAAAGAATGTTGTTTGTCGAAATATCTTGTTTCCACCAATGCATGGGTTTCCTATGGTCTCCCAAGGGCCCAAAATGGACTCGGCTGCATGAGCAAGAGCCTCATTTGGAGCCCAACCAGTGCAGCCGGATGTGATCATGTAATATGTTCCGCCATGTTTGAAAAGAGCCGGTGCTTCCCGGTGTTGTCCAACGAGAATTCTACTGACGACACTTGTCACATCAAGATAGTCTTCATTAAGCGGACCAATATGAAGCTCACTGTTATCCTCAGACGAGTAGACAAGATATGCAACACCATTGTCATCTTTAAAGATCGTCATATCTCTACTATCAAACCCGTGTGGCCGTTTACTGTAGAGATAATCAAAGGGACCCGTTGGGTAATCACTGACAGCAACACCCACCGAGGCTTTTGTGTAGTTAACATCGTCAATATGCATCCACATTACGTATTTCCCAGTCTTGTCGTTGTAAATTACTTTGGGTCTCTCAAGCACATTGGACTTGTGTAGGTCGTGAGCCTCATTGTTCTCTTCTGCTGCAAGCACAATACCTTCACCTTTCCAAGTCCATAAATCTTTCGAAGAATAACATCCAACACCAATAATATCAACCTGTCAGGTAAAGACAAGTTAAGCAGCCCAGTTGGCATCGGGCATAGGCAATGGGTTGGAAATGGCACTGGTAGAAAATGCTAGTCTCTTAACCTACAAGGGATTTCAAAGCAACAAAATGCTAAAACATGTAATGGATAGCCATATATCAGTATGTCTAACACAAATTTTTGAAAAGATTGTTCTATATGCTTTTTTTTTTTTTTTTTTTCGCGGTGGTCAATAATACACAAAATTTTCAAGTCTAGGTATAATTATAGCAAGATAATGACTAGCACAAGAATTTTCACTTTGATTTTTACCTCATCAAATTGAGAACTATAATTTGTTGTTGGAAACAGAAAGCATACTTCTATACATCTTCGACACACAGAAAATGTATTGCATTCCATACACATTAGCAGCAGGTATAATATGATACCTTATTTGATGTGTTCCAATCTGTCCCCGTGGCCACCCTTGGTAACAAAATAATCACACACTGGGGAAGGATGTGTCATATAAAACCTAAAACCTTATGTCACTCAAGCTTTGAACATACATAATTCATTAATCTGAAGGCTCCCAAGATTGGCTGATCTTAGAAACTGTACAATCAGAAATTTATGATAGTTCCGGGGTGACTACCCACGATAATGACTTAGGTACGCTCAGTTTCTGGGAAAAAAGAGAACAGCAGAATTATTTGAAGCTCATTATGTTTCCAAGATCTCCAGATGCTGAAGTCCAAACCTTAAATTTTGTAATGCAGCAATGCAGTTTTCAATTTTAACCCTAAAATGTCGATTTTTACTAAATCCCAAGGCTTACCAGCGTCTTTATGATATTGAAGTCGAGCCCACCTGGTGCCAACTTAGGTTACAACATTGGTAATCTAGATATGTCTCTGAATTTCTGAAAGCAGAAATATATTCCCCAACTGGATTCACCAAGTCTTTAAGAAATCAATGCGACATACCTCAACGCATTGGGCACTAAACATTCCTATATGCTCAATAGTGGACTGATTATTAAATGAGAAGTCATAATACTGAAACCTAAAAGCTATTTTAATATTTATGCACCATATCTTATCTAAATGGAGAAACATATTTTATAACTCGTGCCTTCAATCCTCCCAAAAGTTGATGTTCAGTGTACTAGCATCAAGATATCACTTGTTTGTA
This sequence comes from Fraxinus sp. D2006-0159, assembly GCA_903798375.1. Taxonomy (NCBI): domain Eukaryota; kingdom Viridiplantae; phylum Streptophyta; class Magnoliopsida; order Lamiales; family Oleaceae; genus Fraxinus; species Fraxinus sp. D2006-0159. The sequence goes on from CAIGRQ010297435.1 coordinate 6,814, forward strand.
ATCTATCAATATGTCAGGATAGGGAATCCCTTAATCAAGATTAGACAAAATAAGACATTGTCCAGTATAATCTTGCACCCTTCGAGTCATTGAGTCATATCACCTCACCCCTACCCCCACAGCCAACAGTGTTCCATTCAAAGGTGGATGTCCAACAAAGTTCTGCTCACTTGTGGAACCTCCATGGTGTTCCTTCACCTTTCGGGTTCTAGGACCAACAGTCAAAATCAAGAACAACTCATTCTGTTAACTGGCTGACGATCAAGAGACTGGAAACTATATTTAAGGCTTCTCTCTTAATATCGTGGTTCCTGATTAGCAACTCCATCACAAAGCCAGCACTCACGCTTTGATGAAAACTAAGCAGGATATCCAACATTTTGCTGTTGTTCTGTACAAGCTACGATTGATGTTAGACAATCGAGGAGATGCAGAAAGGAAGTTAGCATCAGACATTCTGCTAACATCTATTTCTGGTAAAGGTGCCTGAGGTAGAGTCGAAGCTATGCTCTTCATTTCTCTTTCTAAGTTGCAAACACGTGAGATGAGAGTTTTTTCCGCTCTCTTCCAGCCTCTGAGTTTTCGGAACATGGGTCCCACTTGGTGTTTCTAATTTTCATCATCAATCTCAGAGTTTATGGAATATGAGGCATGCCATAATCTTTCTTCATGACAATCAAACCCAAAATTATATTCAAATTTTCAACCAATGAGCTTCCAAGATCATGATATTTATGGGGGCCTGTAGAATAAATCACTCGTAGGTTTAATGTTCCGGAAGAAAGGACCTCCAATTTGATAAAATGAAATCTAAGTCACAACAACAAATAAAAGTAACTATAACATTCCCTAACTAGAAAGAACCAAGTCTCTTTACATAATAATTTTGTATGGAAGAAGTTCCATTGATTATTTCAAAGCACGCATTATGAAAATTCTGTGTAGACCTTGGAAGAGAAATGAATCTGGGTTGCACAGGAGGAGGCACATTAAAGATACATATATAATAAGAAATCTATTTCCTCTATGATAACGCAAGTTTTTAGATGAGTTGGTTTAACAGTCATGTTTCAAGTTTGCTTGCATCTGTACTCCTACATGGGGTACATATGACCTTGTTTAGGGAAAGAGACAATTTCCTGCATCATGTTTGTGTTTTGTGAGAGGGTTGTGGTGGAAAGTATGGAAGGATGATTAGGACAGATTCCCATAGAATAGAATGTTGGAAAAATTAGTGTATAAATTATATTCCATTACCTAAAAACACGTGCATGCAAATAAGGAAAAGTCGACGCTTACTAGTGCAAAATATCAGATAGATTTTTGACTTACTGAAACCAAGATACGTACATTATAAAGAGCAATTCACGACTTACTAAAACATAGAAATTCGAAGGAAATAAAATGAAGCGAAGTATGCAATTGCAAATATGTGATTTCGCCCCTTGCATTGGTACTAACGTAATCAAATTAACATCTATCTCCCAAGATACAATGCTTCTTCCGAAATTAATATAACACGCAATTAATTTAGCTTGATCGTACTCTTCTAGATGGATTGTATTGAATATTATCAAATACTAACACTTGAAAATAATTTGAGAATTATATAGACAGGATTTAGAGAGAAATAATTAGAAATCAATTATTCAAAATTGATTTGGAGTGAAGGAAATGAAATGGATTCAATTTATAGATTCAATGTTTATTTTCTGAACAGGCGCACCTTTTGGCATAAATTAATTTTAATCATTACATCACACCTTTTCAAATTGGGACATGATCCTCACCCTTTACGAAGGTTCATGATTATTCATTATGCACTTCTTTGAATAGTTAAACCCAATCTAAAAAATCATAACTCTTCAATATGCACCCTCCGCATTTGAAAAGTCCCAACTAGTCATTACACCCATTCACCCATTGGAGACTTTTTCAATTTACACCTTTTAAAAATATTAAATCATATCTATTAAAACTATTAAATTTCAACAGAGAAAAAAAAAAAAAGAATTATGATTGAGACCTCTGTAATCCTGAACCAAGCACCCCCCTTAGTTAAACACAGCATCTATGACGCTTTCGCTGATATTGTGGCCCTATACTAAGCTTGGTGTGTTTTTGCACTTGCCTATTTTAAGTATGAGATCTTGAAACCTGTGAGTGGGTGTATCTAATGGTCAATTAGGCGTTTGATGAACTCAATAGTTTTTGAAGAAGTCTATGAGATGAACGCTTTACTATACAACTACTTAGACATGATTTCGCATGACATGACTTCTCATTTTAACCTTGATCTACTCCTCTGTCAATTCCCTTCACCTTACTTCTATTCCACCCAGTCAATGAATTCGCAACACTTCAATCCCTCTTTATTTTTTCCTCCAAGGGATCCCTCAGATTTCACCAAACTTCTTATATCTCTCGAAGGATCATTTATATCATCAATGATCAATTCTTTCATATTTCGATCATCTGCGGCTTCCTTTTTCCCTGTCCATTTCATCCATTCCAAACTCTGATTCTTCATCCTGAGTGCACCAATATGAAGCCCACCTCTTCTAAATCCATTACAAAGTAGGCTCCCATCACATCAGTAGAAATCAAGATTTAAGGTGCCATTCGTATACATACAAAGAACGAAGGTCATCTATCTTACATTTTATGGATCTAACGCAAGCAACTATCTCGTATCTACTATCATCCTTCAAATGAATGATACTATGATCCTGTGATGTAATCCTCCAAATTATGTCTATCACAGTGTGCCGGAAAAATCCATTGCTTGAAAGGAAAACAGAGGTGGTTTAAAATTTCAAGGAGATTAAGCAACTTGTTGAGCTGATTAAGGTCACAGGCTGGACAGTGAAAAGAGCTAAGAAATTGATTACAGAGAAATTGAATAGATGAAAAGGAGGAACTGATAAAGAGAATTGAATAATGGAACAAAGCCTTCATAGTTCATACTGTGCTTGATTGAGAATTCAAGAGGCTAGAATATTCTATGAAGCGCAATAGAATTCAATTAGAGTGAAAGGAAAGGAACATGCAATACAGGAAAAAGATAGTCCTTTATAACTACACAATATTATTTCTAGTGTTAGAATTTTAAAGCTCGACCTTTGGGTGGAATGTAGTCAGTTTTCTAGACGTTTTGCGGGTAAACACACTTTTCATCATGCAGATCATGCTGGTGTATCAGGGGCTTGCATGACCTTCAGTATGTCGTCACTATAAGTTTACTTCAAAAATAAGCAAACATGAAGGCTAACATATAAATGCTTTAGCCTAAGTCATTAATTAAAAGAAGCCTTGCACATAATAGCGCAGCAAAGACTCCTCTTCATATACTCACACATGGAGAAAGGTCTTAAAATATATTGCAAACTCTCCAGAACAATTAATATTTCTTCCAATATTTAAAAATAGAGAATTTACACAAAAGGAGCAATACAATAAAATGATAAATGTATTTTGTACGCTTATCTAGGCCATTAAATAGGATATTTTGTGGTACTTTTGATAAATTATAGCCTAATTCTGTGTATTTATCTTTTGTTAGGAACAACTCAATGATTTGACGTAAAATTGGAAGAAATGAATGAAAATCGACGAAAAAGAATGATTTTCAAAGTTCAAGAACGAAATTGCAAATATCCGGTAGTGAATTAGGACCAAAAAATGATGATTGAAGAATTCATGGAGTCAATTGGATTTCAATTGGAAGATGAAGAACCATGATCGCACCAAGAAAGGACTCAAGATGCATATTAGATGAAAGTGGGGACCAAAATGCAACAGAGTGAAAGTTGCATTGGTTTGTGCACGCAGCCATACAACCAGGGGCGGACACAGGGGGGTCCTAGGGGGGCACAAATTTTGATTTTTTTTTTTTTTAAATTCGTATTTGGTATCGATTGAAATCTAAATTTTAATCTAAATCAATGTTAACAATTAATTTTAATAATATATTTCATGGATTTCATAACTTTTTTTTAACTTTTATCATAATTTACTAAAAATTTGATTTTAA
>CAIGRQ010297443.1:0-12467 GCA_903798375.1 Fraxinus sp. D2006-0159
CCTTAGGGTAAAGTAGATAAATCCATATTTTTGAAGAGTACATAGTCGAAATCTTTTGAATTTGAAGGGTGACTATTTACCACGACTATGCGTTTGAATCATATTTTGTATTACTAGTAGAGGACTGTACAATATAATAAATAAATTTTAAGTTTTTTTATATCATAATTAAGGCTCCGCTTGATCCTCATTTTTTTACTCATTATGAGTATATTTGGTAGAGATTAAAATTGGATTAAAATTGAAAAACTAGCTGTTATTGTTGACTTTTATTAGACGAGTGAGACTCAATAACAGCTATATTTTCAATTTTAATTGAAATTGATTTTGGAATTGTAACAATCATATTTCTTACCGTCTACTTTAGAACACATCATTGATGCATCATAAGTAGATACAAAGCAAATTTGTAATGAAGTNTATATTTTCAATTTTAATTGAAATTGATTTTGGAATTGTAACAATCATATTTCTTACCGTCTACTTTAGAACACATCATTGATGCATCATAAGTAGATACAAAGCAAATTTGTAATGAAGTTTGTTACATTATTATTTTTATTTTAAAAATATTATTTTAACTTTTTTTACGCAAATTCTTTAAAATTTGTTATAGTTGTATATTAAAATACTTACAATATAGACTTTAAAATTCTTGTAGAGAAATAATTTCAATAAACGTATGGATGGCAACAAGGCGAGTATGAGACGGGTTGGCCATTCTCACTCTCGTTCCGTCGAGTATTTTTATTATTTTACATCATCTCATACCCGATTAAAGCGGGGTGCAATGGGCGAGGCAAGTCCCTTGCCCTATTTATTTTTTATTTATTTTTCATTTTCATTTTTATTTTTTTACTAATTTGTTAAAAAAAAAATTTATGTTCTCTTTAAAAATAATGATAAATTTATTATTTTTGTTCGACAAAAAATTTAAATTTGAAATTAATTTTAAACATGGCGGGTAGTGGGGCGGGGACTATGTTTCCAGTACCCGTTTCGGGGTAATGACCATCGACTCGTCCTCGCCCTGTTTACCAAGTTAGACAGGTAATAAATGGTGAGGGGAACGTGTATCGAGTTGAACGTGTTTTTTTGGCTATCTCTAATACAACGGTAGTATAAACCTACCTGATACGACCCCCCAATTAAAAATCAAGACACATCTCATTTTTATCACATTGACGAGTGTCTTTCATTAAAAGCTAAAGAAGACAATTTACTTGATGGAAATAAGCAAGAAGATGTCAAAATGGGCCAACCATTCCCAGCCCGTTTATAGCTAGGACCAAACCTCAGCTCAAATTCAGGCCATAAGTTGGCCACCTTTGTAGGCTGGCAACCACAATGTAGGCATACTAGTCAAGGCAATTTACACAAATAGGGAAAAGGAGCTTTGAAAAATTTAAAATTTTCGTTTTTTTTTTTAATATTGAAAAATTATAATATAATATTTAAAGAAAAATAAGGCAAACTACACTTTATATAATTTTTTGAATTACAGTATTTTAATCCCAGTCAATAAGCTACTTTTGGTTCTAACTAATAAACTATAGTAAAGGAAAGAAAAATCCCAATCAACTTATAGCCTAAGCCTAACAATATGTTTAATTTTAGACTAATGGCCTTTTCTCTTCATCAGCTTCATCATGAATTCAAATCTTTATACTGGCCTGAGAAATTCAAAATTCAATGCATACAAAAAATTAAGAATTATGTGTGCGAAAATATAATCAAATTGATTTTGTAGAATTATGTGTGCAAAATAGAGAACTTGTCCTATATTAAGAAGGACAAGCATACTATCTGCTAAATGTGTGAAGCAACTAGGTACCAACAATCTTGAATACTCAATGTATGATGTAAGCCCTATTAAAACTAGAGATTTCATCTTAAAAAGTCAAATTTATTAAAATGAGTAGTCCAAATCCTTATAAATTATTCTAGGTTTTCATCTTTATTATATGTGAAATTTTATCTCTTAACATGCTCTCGCAAAATGGTTGCTTAAACCAATTTTGAAATCCGGGTGCTCATTTTTTTTTAGTCTTAATTTGATCGAATTGCTTGTTAGAATTTAATGGACTCTGATGTCATGTTAAGACTTGAATTTCTATCTTAAAAAGTCAATTATGTTAAGAAGAGTAACCAAAATCCTTAAAAATTTATCTATATTTTCATTTTCATCAGATATGAAATTTTATCCGTTATTCCCTTTTCACTATCTTCTCTCTAGACTCGCACAATTTTGAATTCACGTTGTTCGCACAATTTTGAATGCACGTTGTTCTTTGTCCGAATACCATTTAACTCTTTTGATAAGTTTCCTTCTACCACACGATTTCTTTTTCCTTAATATTTTCTTTTTTCTTGTAAAATAAGAATTCTATTTTCCTTTCCATAATAGACTTATTTGATTTCAAAAATTTGGATCAAACCCAATGCATGTGACAATTTCGAAAGGTTAGAGAGTTAAATTGCTAAAACTAAAGATTGAAGATCAAGTTGTCCACAATGGCCATATGTTGAGGACCTCCATTGCAATTCTTTCGTAAAATTATTATTTCCGTTTCTCTCTCAAATCAAACTACATCTCCTATATATATATCGTTTTGAATTCCTTCCATACATAGTAAGCTGGACTCTCCTAGTTTGTTACATGTCAACATACGAGTCCGAATATATTCGATTTCAAAACTATTATTTCAAATGAATGGATATGATCATTGCCAACTCAAATAATTATCAACCAAATTGTCAGTCAGATTATACAAATAGAATGATTGATTAAAAAACTATCTAGGCTTAAGCTGTCTTGGACTAAAGCCAAATCCCCTATCTAGGCTCCTTATTTGCATAATAAGTTTAGGTATTATTTCGACAAATAGTAACCATCTCCTTTTTTACTTATTTCGTTTCAAGTTTCAAAAAATCATAGCAAGTTAATGAGTTATTGAAACCTTTTTCACAACCCACAACAAGACATATCGACTTTATTACAATGCATGAACCTAAACCAAAAAAAGAAAGAGAGTCAAGTAACCAACTCAAAATTTATTGAAAATTAAATAACTATACGTTATCTGAAACGTTTCTTGATCAGAATCAAAGATCGTTCAAAAAACAACTGAACTTTTTGAGTGGATAAGATTTCGGGCATGGGCATGGAAAGGTTCCAACTAATTAACCTCATTCATGTCGAAGAAGATGCTATTCAAATTCGTGTAAATTAAGTAGCCAGCTTTCATGTTTATGTCATTGTCGACCATTCATCGAAATTGGCAATAGCTTCCAACCGCAAAAATTTATAATAAAACTGATAAAAGGATGATGCCATGGATTCACAGCTTTGGGGGTTGTGGCGGGTCCTCACCATGGAAATAAATTGAAATGCCTACCTAATCTTTTGTTCACTCTTCTACTTGGTAACTAGTTATGTTTGGATAATATAACGTTGTTAGGTTCCCCAAACATCATGTCTTGTCAATTAGGACACTTCACCTTTCATTTCTTTGTTGATAATTAACTCCATAAACAAGGCAAGCATGTTCACGCATCAATGATATTTTGAGATGAAATTATCTAGTTTACTTATCAAATTCAACTCATAGTACTACTGAAGAAGGTTGAATAGTAATAGTAAATAAGCTTTTTAACTTATTAATTCTACCTTGAAACTTTCCGATTTTTGGGTATATAAGTGTTACATCTCTACCTAAGTGACATGTTACATTCAGCTAAGCAAAATGTCACATAAGACCATCACTCCACTCCACTTCGAATCGCTTCTTTCACGTACTTCTTTTGAAGTGATTAGGTTGTATACATTTATATGCACCGTCTAGAATATTTGTGTTATTCGAGGCGATGCATCGCTTCTCCACTATAGTATATAATCGTGGGAATGAGCTTCAGTACAAGCTTCGCCTAAGTCAAATTGTACAAGCAGTATACCATACAAAGCGATTGATGTGACAACTCTACAACGACGACACTTAGTCAAATCACAACCTCTCACTCGATATTTAGGACATGGAAATTGCAGCCTATGATGATTAAGGATTGACACAATTTAACACAATGAGTGAGCTGTTAAATGAGGTCACGTGTCAAACATTCAGATGGAACGTCTTCTACTTGTTCTCCATATATAAATACTCGATATTCTCTCATTCAAAGATAACATAAAAGAAGTGAAAGTTAAAATCAGCACCACATTGTACGTTCATTATGTATTTTCCCATACTCCAATATACATTTTAATCATCTGACTTGAACATCGAAATACGCACAAAAGTTGCACCCTAGTTGGAGCTCCGATCTTTGTAATCTAATATGACTGTTCAAATGTGCATGTAATAAACACATGAATGGAAAAAGGAGTTGGGATCTATTGATGCTAGATCTTACTAGATTCGGGAGTCAACAATATGTCTCGTGTGTGTTGTAGTGACATGCTTGAATAGACAATAAAATCTAAACTTTTTTCTTTAATGCTTTCTTATTTTGTAGAATCAAATAGGCCCAACAAAATTAAACAAGTGATGGGCGATTTCAATAATTTATTTCAAGATTGTTCGAGTAACTTGTGTATGCAATCAAATCATAAATTTCCTAGTTTGGAAGTGATTGGATTTTACTAGAGTGTTAGCCATTTATATATCAAGAAGACTCATTTATTTATTTGGCGAAGAATTGTGATTGTTCTGTAGGTTACTTGTAGAAAATGGAAATAAAGTATTTCATCGCCCTTCTTTTAAAGTGTTTTTACTCGAGAAGTACCAATCTCTAAGCTTCTAGCCCAAGAATTGTGGAAGAGTGGAGCATGTAAATATCCACGTTAAGGTACTCTAATACTTATTTACATGCCTATTTCGATTTTGAGTTTACGGGAAAAAAAAAACCTTCAACAAGAACAAAATAAATATTATAAGCAAATATCTTACCATTTGATGTCCTCTAACACAACAACATCGACGATGATGGGAGATGATATTTCTTTTTTTCTTTTTTTTTGCATTTTTTGTGATCATGTTCATGGTATGTAGATTTAATAATATTTTAAATTGAACCATTTTAGAAATTTATTTGCTAATTGAATATTGAATGACTCATTTGTCAAATATTTATATAAAGATTATACGTAATTTATGTATATTTACACGAGTAAGTTATAGATTTCCCTTTTAATTTTCATTATTATTTTTTTTTCTTTTTCCAAAATTGAGAAATAATTATTATCCAGTCAGTCCAAATTTATTGGAAAATAAGTAGATTATTTTCGTTGCCCCTCTATATGGAAAAGAGGAAAGGAAAAACAAGACAGTCTACTGTCCACGTGTAAACACACATACACACGACCGTCGATTCAACGGACGAAGGGAAAATAGCATTTATAAAAAAAAAAAAAGAGGAAGAATAATGCTACGCTACTGCTCCAAAAATCAAGACGCAAACAATAGAGTTGGGGATCCAAGAACCGTTTGCGGCCATCCCTCTCTCGAAAGTTGTGGTTGGCGGTGGCGATGCTGGGTGGTGTTATCGGCGGTTCTCGTGTTTACAAATTCACCGATAACACCAACGTTTCGTGTTCTTGAATCTCCTTATCTTTATGAATAAATAAGAACATATGCTACAAATTGCCAAGTTTATTTGTGGGAAACACGGGTGGGATTTTGCTCTGATCCATGGTTTTTGTTTATCTTTTCTTTTATTTTCCCGAGATACAGGAGCCCTTTTGAATTAGAGACATAGACATACATATATACATGTATAGATATACAGATTTATTCATGTGTATGGGTGTGTGTGTGTCTTGTGTAAGGGGGACATTGAAACGTGAAAAAGGGGTTATAATAGGCTTTTGCTTTGGATCTCGCTAAGCATTGGACAATAGGTATACGGATTTCTCTTCATTTCATATTTGACAGTTTCTTGCAGGAAAAAAAAAAATGAAACCGGATTTTGGGCTTCTTTTCTACGTTTTTAAAAAAAAATTTATAGGGAATGTTTGCCATCCATTTAGATCCAAATTATGCACCTGTTCTTTTTTCATAGTATTTTATGAATAAAATTAATTAGGACGTCAAAGCCTTGATTTTTGCCAAGAATTGATGAATGCATTACATTCTAAGAGTTCCCTTTGTTGCTATCCAAATTTTCGATGTTGAAAGCTACACATTTTTAGATGGACTATAATAAGAATTTGATTTTTACAAATCACATGCACTGCATCTTGTATTTGGCAGCATAAGATAATATATAAACTCATATCTTGGCACTTTACTGATTCTTACAGAACTTTACCTCAAGTTCTATCAAATTTTCTCAATTAAAGAGAGTTTGAACTAAGAAAATGCCGTTCAAATCCATTATTCGAGAGCTCAAAGGCAAGAATGGCTTAGAGAACAAGAAAATGAAACTGTCTGACTCAAAATGTGAGCAAGGTCATACAAAGAAACTGTCTGAGTCAAATTGTGAGGAAGGTCATACAAAATCACACATTGCTATTGAGGGATCATTGCCATCTCAATCTGCATTGATACAAGAAAGCCCGTGGACAGATTTGCCTTCGGAGTTGCTTCTTGATATTTTCGGTAGAGTGGAGGCAAACGAGACCACATGGCCTGCCCGGAGGGCTGTGGTTGCTTGTGCTGGGGTTTGCAGGTCATGGAGAGAAGTTGCTAAGGAAGTTGTAAAGACTCCTGAAGAATGTGGGTTACTCACCTTTCCAATGTCACTAAAGCAGGTAATTTTGGTTTGCGATACCTTTGATTACGTTTCTTGAGATTACTTGGACAAAGAGTGAATTATTTTCTTATGAATCTTGAAAATATGTTTTAGCCGGCTCCAAGAGATTCTCCAATTCAATGCTTTATCAAAAGGGAAAGGGCGACGTCAATGTATCAACTGTATCTTGGCTTGAGCCCTGGTAAATAAATTTGTGGTCTCTTTATTTTCATAGACTTTTAACTGTTTGGGATGATAATTGAATTCAAAGGTAGGACAGGCTTTATATACATGCCACTTAAATTAATAGTGAGACCTTTGACTAGCTTCATGAACAAAAGCGTTGATCTGCTTATTTTGTCGTTAATTCTTTTCACTGAAACTTTCCTGTTATTTGACTTACCTGGATCTATCTGTAGATTTTTAGATTTATTTAATTAGCAAAGAAGCTTTGTCATACCTAACGATTTGTTTTCTAAATTTTGTGTAATATAAGAACTGTTAAATTTCATGTTGGTACAAATGTTTATGGCATATACGTGTAATTGTGATCTTCTCTTCGCTACCTAACGACAGATATTCTCAATTAACATCTTCAACTATTTATTCTGTGATATTGATTGTTTGAACTCAACTACAGCACTTGCAGGGGACCCAAATAAATTGTTGCTGGCAGCAAAAAGGATCAGGAGGGCAACAAAAACAGATTTTTTGATATCCTTGTCTGCAAATGATTTTTCTCAGACTAGTAACAATTATGTTGGAAAACTAAGGTATGTTGTTCAAATGTTCTTCATCCTTTTTTCCCATTAGATTTGCCTTTCCTTTTTATGAAGCCAGAAATTTGTATCAGGTCCAATTTTTTCGGCTCCAAGTTTGTCATTCATGATTGTCAACCTCCATCCAACTCTGATATCCAGTCCTATGGTTGGTCGCGCAAAAAGGTCTCTATGAAGAAGGTGTCCCCGAGGTTACCTGTTTGCAATTATAATGTGGCCACCATATCATATGAACTCAATGTTCTGCGTACTAGAGGGCCAAGAAGAATGCAATGCAACATGCACACAATCCCTGTCTCCGCAATTCAAGAAGGTGGAAGAACCCCTACGCCAGCTACATTTAGTAATGGACTTGATGAAATGTTCTCTCCCTTGGCAGAGTCTACAGATAAGAACCGAAAATCTTCTTCCACTGGTCCTGTCAAGTTACCGGCATCCATTTGCACCACTAGAGATCCACTTGTTTTAAGAAACAAAATTCCAAGATGGCATGAGCAGCTCCAGTGTTGGTGCCTGAACTTCAGAGGACGTGTTACAGTGGCCTCTGTCAAGAACTTTCAGCTGGTAGCTGCTATAGACGCATCGAAGAATGTTCCCGCTGCAGAACAAGAGAAAGTAATCTTGCAATTTGGGAAGATAGGGAAAGACATATTTACTATGGACTATCTTTACCCCCTTTCTGCCTTTCAGGCCTTCACAATCTGTTTAAGCAGCTTTGACATGAAACCGGCATGCGAGTAGCCAATTTTTCTTACCATCATGCGCTGTAATTATGCTTGGCTCCATGCAAATGATATCTCCATGTAAAATATCTATTTATATTTTTGAAAGGAAACATTTAAGGTTTTATTCCTTTTATAAAGATTAGGCTTCTGATAATGTGATGACTAGAACCAAATGATGTAGTTTGAAGTTTGAATCGCATGTATGACGCATATGACTTTTTTGACTTGTGTAATGTTTGGACAAGTAGGACGATAGAATGTTACCATGAAATAATTTGCCATAAGTTGTGTTTGAATGACATTGAATTGATCATGGAGTAATATATATTAGCTATTCACATATCAAGGCTTTATAAACAAATTCAGGTGATTTCTATTAAAATACTGTGAGAAGCATGTAGTTGATTGTTTCATCATCCTTGTTGTATTTTTCTTGACATGCTTAGAGGTACACAGTACTTAGTTTCTCTTGGCATGCCAAAATGGTAACTTGTATGTTTGGGGAACATCTATTGTGTTGTGATTGCTCCTTTCCTTGCAGCGAACACGGCAACCGTGACGTTGAGGCTTTTCAAGATTTTCTGCCTGAGAATCGCTCGATTCCCAAAAAATGACCCCGAAGGCATCTTCTTCTGACACTGGGTTCATAGGTAAGTTTCTGGGAAGGGATCGTATTTAGCCTTTTGTATCTCAAGAGCCCTTTTTTTATCAGTTGACTTGGTAGGTTCTTTCTGAGCACGAATGGCGATAATATGGACACCAGGATTCCTTTCATTCATGGAACTGTTGAACACTATCGAGTTATTGATTCCCTGCGCATTGTTGTTTACATATGTCTCTGTTGGCTGATCTTCTTTTCCTTCTGCATCTTCCGATTTCTTACCATTCCAACTTCCCTTGCCATCGGTGGTTGCTTCAGGACTTTCATCAGAATTGATCTTGTAGCCTCTGCGAATGTGAACTGTTTTGATGAACCCAATCCCTACTGCATTGATGCTCCTCTGTTTTCTCTTGCAAGTGTAATGATACTTGCTGGTCTGTCATTAAGGGAATTTTTGGGGTCTCCAATGACCATTCGATTGACAAATGTTGAAATGTCGTCCTTGATCTCTTTGTGCAAGGGCACCTGTTCTCGGCTTGACTGAGTAGATAATTTTTGAGTTGGAATACTCATGCTTTTACTCCCTGGTCGAGAACTTGTTTTGGTTGGTTTTCCATTGAAGAGAGAGGTTGGTAGTCTCTCTTTTTTGCCAAGGGTCCTTTGTTTTTCTCCATGCATCTGCTCTGATTCATTTATAACGCTGGCCTCCTCTACTGTTTGTGCTCTTGATCCTGATTTTGCATCGGGAAAATCATTGCCTTCATTGTTTTTTTTTTCATCAGCTGCACCTTTTGTCTCTTGAATTACCTCCTTCACTTCTTTAGTTTCTTCAGGTTTTGCATTTGATTCCACGAGGGGCTTTTTGTCACCATCGATGCTGGAAGAATCCAATTTGTGTGTGTCCTCAGCTGTCTCAAGACCTCGAGAAACTGTCGATATAGTAACAGCTCCCATCTCTGATGATTTAGAAGTCTCTACTTCCATCTCATTGTATTTGATGCTTCCTTCAGATGCGGTTTGATTATTAGAGTCATCAACAGTATCAGATTTAACTTTTGTCTTTGGCTGAATTTGTAGAGACTCTTGTTCAGATGCTGAAGGCTTTGGCGCTTCTCCATTGGAAACAGTATTTGGGGCTTCATAAGAATTGGAAAGAGGATGGGATATCTCTTTGGTTGTGTGCTGTAATGTCTTTGATGTGGAAGTAGGCTCAACACCCTTGATAGATGGTGAATATGTCTGCTTTGGGAGCGTGAGGCTAGACGGGAGGGTGAACGAGCTTGTGATGCGCTTTGGGATGTCAAGGAGTTCAGAGAACCCATATGAGATGGAGACGAGGGCGTGGCTTGTGATTTAGGTGATGCACGAGATGGATATGAAGGCTGAGGAGGTGATTGTGATTTTGTTGTTGCATGATAGGGTGATGCCGTCCGTGATGGGACACCAGGTTGAACGGTTGAACGAATTGGTGATGAGGTTTGGGACTCTGTAGGGCCAATTGAGGTGGCAGTAGGCAGTTAGCCATCTGGGCTTCACTTGAAGGTGGCACTGTGGCTACAGAGGTTGTGTTTGTGTTTGACTGGCTAGGTGTTTGAGTTTGGCTTTCATCTGTAAGTGGAGTGGTGAGGGTGTTAGTGGTGGAAGAGGGGGTGGTGGCATGCCCAGCTGTGTGAGTTTCAGTAGTAGGTGGAGTTGTGGGGATGGTGTTGGTTGTAGGGTTGGTTGCCTGCTCATCAGCTTGAGTTTCAGCAGTAGTTAGGGTTGTGGAGATTGTGTTGGTGGTAGGGTTGGTTGCCTTCTCAGCCGTTTGAGTTTCAGCAGTAGGGAGAGTTGTCAGGATGGGGATAATGGTGGAGGTCTGGCCAGCGGATTGAGTTTCAGATGTAGATGGAGTTGTGGGGGTTTTTGCATTCCCAACCGATTGAGTTTCTGCTCTAGATGGAGTTGTGGGAATTGGGGTGCTTGCATCCCCAGTCAATTGGATTTCTACCTTATATGGAGTTATGGGGGTAGGAGCAGGGGTAGGGATGGTTGTCTTGCCTGCCGAACTTCTTTCAGCTGCAGGAGGAGTTGTGGAGGAAAGGGAGATGGTTGTGTTTTGAGATGGTGCCGTTGTTGGTGTTGCTGGTGTATGGCGGGAAGCTAGTGGCCAAAATCGGAAGGAAAATGAAGACCCGGTCCCCCATGAATTTTTAATGAGAAGCACGTAACAAGCAAAGAGGTAAGTTGTTGAGTTTGTTCTTAAAGATTGCTTGATATGTAACAGAGAACTCCAAGAGATTTTATAAAGTATTTTACTTGATACCTTAGAATATTCATTCCCTCAAGTCACTTCATAGAATAATTTCTTCTTGTTTCCACTTCTTGCTTTTTTGCCTCTTCAGAAAATCAAATTTCCTTGAGAATCTCACAGGATTCTTTAAACCAATTTTCCTCTCAAAGAGGTTTAGCATCTTTTCAGTCCGCAAATTGCATAACTTCCATCAGATTTCTTGCCATCGATTGAAACTTGATTATTTTTCTTTACTCCATGACACAATTACGGGGACTTGCACGAATTACAAACTAAACATCCCAGATTGCCGTTTTTATTTTTTTTCGCTTGACGCCTTGATGGAAAGGAAAAATACAGAATTTAATCAGGTTTCGTACAATTATTCCATTAACCCCACCTATTGCTGATTCAAGAAAGAACACAGAGATTTACAAACAAGCAAGCAATTAAGAATTATGGGAAAAGATTATTTCTTACTCATCCGATTTGCCATTAATAGGGATATGTCATTCGTGTATCATGCTGCCCGAGCTTCATTCCAAGTTCAAGCACATTTCTTTGTTACAATACGAGGTACGTCATCAATTAACTTGCTTCATAATAAACAGAAAGCTTGGCATAAAATCATTGTATTCTCAAAATTCCTGAGAGTTTTGATTATCTGGAGCCCACACTTTTGGGGGTAATAACGTGTCTGGATTTGATTTTCTTCGTTGTTCTACCATTTTGAATTATGTTTGAGAATAAGAGAGACATTTTTTTTGAGATTATTTTAACTGTTTCAGTAATATACATCTTTAATTCATGCATGTTTTCTTTGTTTACAAGATTAATAGTGCAAGGTCTCATGCGAGTAGTTAGATCTTGTCATGAATCTCTACACCTCGAACATCTCGGGGGTTCAGATACAAGGAACAAAATTGAGCTGAAAAGGGTTTTGTCACGCTATGAATGCGTCACATCCAATCCCACAAGGCAAAATAAAGACTCTTAACGGTATAATAGTGGCAAATTCTCACACAATGCCGGACAAGGGATTGAAGAATACAACAGTAGCAGAAATACTAATGACAAAGGGCGAAGAAATGGTCGGATCTTGGCTCTGGTGTCGCTCAAATGACTCAGTCTATGCTGTGAAGCAAGTTGGTTTCTTCAACCCTTAAAAAAATTACAGGGGATAAATCTATCGTCTTCTGTTTTTTAATGCAGCGACAATTTGTTTTAAAATTTGCAGATAGCAGAACCCTGAGGGGTAGCTTAATTGACCAGGTCTTGGGTTTGCTCCCAAATGGTCAGCAGTTCGAGTCTCCTCAGGGCCACTGAGGTGAGTACCCGGCTGTAAACTTTAGGGCCTCGTG
>CAIGRQ010297511.1:0-13398 GCA_903798375.1 Fraxinus sp. D2006-0159
GATTTGGAAGAAATGAACGAAAAATATGTGAAAACAAAAAAAATCCAAAGTCTAGGGATCAAAGTGTAAACATTCAATAGTTGATTCAGAGTAGAAAATGATGAATGAAGATCATATAGGATCAATTCGATGCATTTGGAGGTCGAAGGAGTGAAATACATCAGAGGTATTTTCACGAATCAATTTCCAGCCGAAGAAGTTATGCTATGAATTTTTAGTATCAAATTGAGAGCCATTTTTTGGATAGCAAATATTCGAATTGGAAAATTTGTATTTCAAGAATAATTGTAGCCCTTTGAATTATCTTCCCAAAGCATATTGAATCATCTCAATTGAATACTTGTGGAGAATGTTATGACAAAAATGCCGAAAGTTGTTCAAAGACAAAACTGCGCATGCGCACAAGCAATTCATGGCACGCGTGAACGACCTTATTTTCCCCCACCCGAGAGCCATTTGGTTCTATGGCGTGCAGGCAACACTTATAATGGTGCGCGCGCATAGACCTTTTCCGTAGAAGAATCTTTAGTTTCCTTTCGTGATTCAAACTCTTTTGAAAACCAAATTGGACGGGATTTTGATCCTTCTTCTGTCTCTTATAAATGGAGAACGAGGGATACACATGAAAAAGACCTCTCTGACCTCTTCATACACAAAATCTCATCAAATTCATCAATAACAAGAGGCTAGTTACTATATTTTGAGAGAAGAGATCAAGCCATAGCGAAGAATTGAAGGTCAATTACAACAAGATTTTGAAAAATTCAACCTTGGAGTTGAAGATCAATATCTTTTGATTTATTTCATGATCCGGATGATATTTTTCTACTATTCCTTTCTTAATTTATATATTAACATGTTAGGCTAGATTCGTTTTTGTATTGGATGAAGATGAACCATATTGTTTATTTGTTTTAATTGAAGATTAGTAGTTTAGTTTATTTCTCGCGTTTCTTGATTAATTTTGCATACTTATTGCATTATTTAATTGATTGGCCACTAATTAGATAACTAGTTGCTTGTTTTAGTGTTGGGAGACTCACAATAAGTTTAGAACGTGAAACAATTAACATATGTCCAATAGGTGTTAGGAATAACATTTATCACGTGTGCAATCATATATATAATCTAAATTTCAATACATTTTCCACAATGTTTAGAGAAGTAATTATGTAAAAGATAATTTCATAGAAACAACATCCATCGATGTAATTAAACTTGATTCTTGTATTTCATTTCACAGAACATAGCAGAATCATTTATTTATTGTCTGTTTGTAGTACAAACATGACAGTTTATTTAAGATTTATCTCTTATCCAATTACTTTCCAGTACACATTACTCTTCCAGGAGATCTATATAGTTTGCAACCCTTCTTTAGTTTGCAACAGTTTGTGCAGCCAGGACGAAGTCTCCTAGAACCAGAGTTTGGGCAAGTCATGTAGCTAGCATTGACGCAATTTCGGGGGCAAACTTTCCTTTGGGCTTCAGCATATTGCACATTGCTTCCCAAGAAAAACAGCCCTGTCATAGTAGTGCAATGTCACTCTTTAGAAAGAAAAACAACTACTAAAAACAAATCTGTTTTTACGATAAAATTGCATATAAAACACGATCAATGAAAATTTCAATAAAATTCAAGATGCGGTTATGATAAAATCAAGTATATGCACAATCTCTTTAGAGTCCACAAGCAAATGAAGAAAATACTACTTTATATGTGGAAGAACATAATAACTAATTAAGAAAAAAAAAAGTGAAATCTTGTTGATTATAGTAATCAGTTTTATACAACATTGCGTACAAAACTGTCGAGAAATTTATTTATTACCTTCTACGCTTCTTTTTATATGAAGATCAAAACACACAAGATTTATCAATGGGTAACGGATGACTCCTTAACTACTATCATAAAATCAATATTACTATATTTTCGGAAAGTTGCTTTACAATGGTTAAACACTTGGCCATCGAAGAAAGTTGCTTTACAATGGTTACAAAAAATGCGCATTAATCATTCATCTCTGGACCGTCGTAGAAAGCATAATTGATCTGTAAATTTTTACAAGTAGGCATAATTCTTGAAAGCCAAACAAGAGAAGGAATTAGAATATACCACAGATTAAAAGGAGAGTAAGGATGCCAACTTTGCTATTAGTCATGCTTCCCGAATTATGCTTAGTAAAGATTATTTCGAGTTATTTATAGGGGAAAATAGTATCATTAGGTGATGACTTTTTCATATATAAAGAGAAAGTCCACGCATGGCCCGTAAGCAAAAACCAATTGAACATATTAATCTACAATATTACAGATTATATAAGATCGTACGATATACCTAACGAAGTGTTGGAAAACAATTTATTTAATTCTTTTGATCAAGTGATATTAAGTAAAATACATGGATGAACGATCCAACTTCTAATTGCATTTTTTTTTTTTTGGCTCTATGTCCTTTTACTATCGGTTTTGGTCAAATATGTTTTCTATTTTCTTGCAACTATTGCAGTCTCTTGGAGGAAGAAGATTGTATATTTCTATATTTGTAATTTATTTATTTTTTTCTTATTTTTTGAAATGGTTCTTGATTTTGGAAAATAATGGGCACAATACTTTCATATTTAAATTCAGAGAAAGGTCAAGAAAGGGGGATCAATTATTTCTGCAAATGTGTTGTCTTTAGAGGTTTATTGGTCCCTGGAAAATCAATGTTCGAGAGGTCAACATTTCCTAGAACTAAGGACTCATTTTAACTATTTTCTTCTTTTTTTTAAATTTTAATTGTTATATTCTTCATTACGAGCAATTTGTGTTTGTATTAGTAACAAGGCTAGGGCATGTTATCTTGACAAAAATTCCTACGACATATTTGGAATTTTTGGTACTGGACTAGTAGGGTTTGGCAGTTGTTCATGCAAAAAACCCGTAAGCATACGAGATTGTTGACAAGTAATACAGGATGAGTTAAGAGTTATCGTCCCACATGGAATAAGAATTAATTTTGGTGTATTCGATATATCTAAATTCGCAACAATAATAAGATATGATTGATTTGTATTTAACTACGTTCTAAACTACGAAAGCAATAAAATTATGGTTTTTAAATCAAGTGTGGATGATTGTATCGAATCTCGAATCCGCCTATTGCTATCTATTTTAATTATTGATTCATAATCTAGTTCCGTTCATGCGTTCTTNCACGTGATAAATGTTATTCTTAACATATATTGTACATATGTTAATTTTGCTGCTTTCTAAAATTATTGTGAGTCTCCAACACTACAATAAGAAACTAATTATCTAATTGGTGGCCTATCAATTAAATAATGCAATGGGTATGCAAAATTTATCAAGAAACGTGAATATTGGGTGATACTTTTTCATATATAAAGATTATTTAGAGTTATTTATAGGGAAAAATAGTATCATTAGGTGATGACTTTTTCATATATAAAGAGAAAGTCCACGCGTGGTCCGTAAGCAAAAACCAATTGAACTTACATAAACATATTAATCCACAATATTATAGATTTTATAAGATCATATGATATACCTGACGAAGTGTCGGAAAACAATTTATTTAATTTTTTTGATCAAGTGATATTAAGTAAAATACATGGATGAACGACCCAACTTCTACTTGCATATATATATTTTTTTTTTGCTCTATGTCCTTTTACTATCGGTTTTGGTCAAATATGTCTTCTATTTTCTTGCAACTATTGCAGTCTCTTGGAGGAAGAAGATTGTATATTTCTATACTTGTAATTTATTTTATTTTTTACCTTCAGGTTTTAATTTTATATTTTCTTATTTTTTGAAGTGGTTCTTGATTTTGGAAGATAATGGGCACACTACTTTCATATTTAAATTCAAAGAAAGAATGAAGAAAGGGGGATCAATTATTTCTGCAAATGTGTTGTCTTTAGAGGTTTATTGGTCCCTAGAAAATCAATGTTTGAGAGGTCAACATTTCCTAGAACTAAGGACTCATTTTAACTATTTTATTTATTTTTAATTTTGTTATATTCTTCATTACGAGCAATTTGTGTTTGTATTAATAATAAGGCTAGGGAATATGATCTTGACAAAAATTCCTACGACATAAAGAAGTATTACTTCCCTTACAATGACAACAATGAATAAGGGATGAATGCAAATTCGTAAAAGAGGAAGTATTACTTCCCTTACAATAGTTCCAACTATGAGAAGCGAAAAGAAGGCAAATTACATTTATCTAAATGGACGCAACCAATTGTATGGATCGGGAAGCTATAGATAGATTCTAAGAAATCAGTATGACATTGAGCTCCAAGACGAGCTAAAGAGTCTGCCACCTGGTTAGCTTCTCGAAAAATAGTTATTGGGTGGGATCTCTATCCCACCCAATAACTATTCGCATTACCAACCCCCCTAGCATTCCAAACTAGGAATGTACTCATCAATAAATAGTTATTGGGTGGGATCTCTATCCAGAAGGTCAGAGATAAATACTTCGCAACTGATGAGAATACATCTGTAAAGTTAACACCTAAAATTTGAGTATAGCCCTTTGCCATCAATCTAGCCTTGTATCTAGCATTTTCAATCTCTGACGCGTCTTCCTTTCTTTTGAATGCCCATTTGAAGCGAACAACCTTTTACCTCCATGTAATTTCACTAAATCTCAAGTATTATTTTTGTTTAATGACTCTATCTCCTCCTATATAGCAATCAACCATATACTAGAATCGCCGCAATTGACTGCCTCTGAATATGTAGCAGGCTCCTTATTAGAATCAATGTCTTCAGCCACACCCAATACATAAGCTACCAAATTTACTTTCCAATACTTCTATAGAGGTCTAATCTATCTGCGAGGTCTATTCTTAGCTATTCAATAATGTGGTGCTGGTGGTGTAAGCAAAGTAGGCAAGATATTACTGTCTGTCAACCCCAAACTGGATTGATCTGTAGTAGACTATTTTGCAACCTCTAATTATTCCTCTGAACTAATTTTCAACTCCACCTGTGTTGAATGATTCCGCTTCTTAGTTTTATCAAAATCCTCAAGAGGTGAACCATGAACCATTGCAAGTTCATCAAATACTACATCCCTACTTAAAATTACCTTTCTTGTCTTAGTACACCACAATTTATACCTTTTCATATCTGATTTATACTCAAGAAAGATGCACTTTCTAGATCTAGGCTCCAACTTCTCATTATCTGCATGAGCATAAGCAAGACACCCAAAAATTTTCAAATGAGAGTAATAAGAAGGTTTAATAGATCATACTTCTTCCAGTGTCTCAATAGCAGTTGAGGGTGAGCGATTAATCAGAAAACAAGCTATAATAGCAACTTCAATCCAAAGAGTCTAAGGCAACCTAGAATTCGAAAGCATACAACGAACATTTTCATCAAAATTCTATTCATCCGTTCTGCAACACCATTTTGTTGAGGAGTTTTGACACTATCAAGTGCCTTAAGATACCTTCAACCCTGCAGAAGCTATTGAATTCATATGAACGAAACTCCAACCAATTAGTTGTGCATAGACATTTCACTTGCTTTCCAGTTTGTTTTTCTACCAATGTTTTCCACTTCTTGAAGGTCCCAAACAATTCACTCTTCTACCTCTAGAAGAATACCTAAACTTTCATGGAGAAATCATCAATCACTATCAACAAGTAATAATGGCCTCATTTTGATGACCCGGCATGTCCCTAAAGATCTTAATGGATATATTCAAGTGTTTTCTTCGTGTTGTGTGTTTCTGTCGTGAATTTGATTCTCTTCTATTTCCTAAAGACACAATGCTCACAAAAATTTATTTTGTTGGTCTTCTATCAATTAAGAAATTCCATTCTACTTAGCTCTATCATGTCATTCTCACTTATATGTCCAAGCTGCATATGCCAATTTTTTGTAATTTCATAAAATAAGAAGTAGAAACTGCTGCATCCCCAATTACTGTGGAACCATGCAAAATGTACAACTTTGTAGAGCTTTTATGCCCTTCATGACAACAAGAGCACCTCGGCTCACCTTCAAAACTCAACCTTCATCAGTACATCTATAACCCTTTGAGTCAAATACACTAAAAGATATGAGATTTTGCTTCAATTCTGGAACATGTCTTACATCTGCAAGGGTACTGATAGCATCATCGAACATTTTGATTCTAACTATACCAACTTCGAGATTTTGTAAGGCGATTGCTTCCCATAATAAATGCACCTCTCGAAACTTTTTCATAAGTTGAAAAACCTGTTGTTGTTGGAATACATGAAAAGTGTAAGCCGAGTCATGTACCCATTCCTCATATAGTTTGGAATCCAAGAAATCACAAGAAGCTCTCCATCATTTTGCCTCTCTTCCACAACATCACCCTCCACTGTATTTAACAGGTTGTTTCACTTTCTCAATAGCACCAACAACTTTATTTCTATTTTTCAAGATATAGCATTCAGCTCTAATATGATCCTTCTTATTACAATAGTGACATGTCTTGTCATCATGTCTAGATCTCGATTTGTCTTTCATATTTCTGTCAAGATTCCTATATTGATTCCTCCCACGCACATCTAAGCCTTCAACGTGATTCCAAGATCTTTCAATAAAATGCATCTTCTCCTCAGATAGTAAAGCATCGTAGACCCTTTTTTCACAGTGAGACTATCCCGACTATAGAGAATATTATCTCTAAAAGTCATATATGATGACGGCAGAGAACATAACAACATCAACGCCAAGTCGTCCTCATCATACTTAACTTCCAATTTCTCTTAATCGGTCACAATTTCTTTGAACATTGTAAGTGATCATCCAATGATGCATCTTCGAACATCCGGTGAAAATACAAACGTTGTTTCAAGTGTAACTTGCTGGTCAAGTTCTTTGTCATGCAAAGTCACTCCAGCTTCAACCACAATGCAGTGACACTTCTCTCCTTTAGAACATCCAGAAAAATGTGATTTGAAATTTGTAGATGAATTTGAAATTGGGATTTTCGATCCCTGCGCTGCTTTTCATCCTAGGTCCGAGTAACAGACATCTTATCAAAACCAAACAATGCATCCTTCAAATTCATCTGCGCTAGAACCGCATGCATCTTCATTTGTAAATAAATCTCATATTTCTATCCAAAAACAGGATTTCATTCTTCATTGTCGCCATACGAAACAATCAAACTTGCTATGATGCCACTTTTTATGAATTTTGCATTGAAAGATAATGAAGATAATAAAATAAATACCAAGATTTATTTGGATCAATAGCAATTGTGTCTACAAGATTTCAATGCACTCAATTTAAATCTAAAGCTCTCAAGATGTCGTATGAATCTTCTTAATTTCTATACAAGTATATGAACCCTAGAGAATAATTTGCAGAAGAATAAGAGTTTAAAATCGCGTCAAAAAATGAAAAATAGGCCTGGAACAGATAAGTCCGTCACTTGAGCATTAGGTGGGCAATAGGAAAGCGATAGGATAGCACAAGGCGAGTAAGCATGTCTCGAGTTGTTTTCTACTGGGCACGCTCGAGTGTCTAGCTAGAGTTGGGCTAGCGAAAATGTGACAACTTTTCCCTGGTCCATAATTTTGATCATTTTCAAGATCATAAAATTTAGACTATATGAATACCCAAAAAAACTTGGTTCAAACCGAAGCACAGATTATTTTGAGTTATTTATAGGGTAAAAGTAGTATTGTTAGGTGATGACTTTTTCATGCATAAAGAGAAACCACACATGGTCTGTAAGCAAAAACCAATTCAATCTTTGAAACACATATTAATTAACAACAAAAAAGATTATTAAATTCGCGTGATATACCTAACCAAGTGTAGGAAAATGATTTATTTTAACTTTTTGAAGTGATATTAAGTAAAATACATGGATTAAAGTCGGCGTTTGAATTATGAACTGACTACACACGGTTATTAAGGAATATGTGCAAGAAAAACTTGTGAATAAGTAGAAAATATTGAGAGTATGGCGATAGTTGTAATTTAAGCTTATTTAGGGACACAAACTTGTGAATTTGAATGTCGTCTCAATCGTATTGCTATTGTGTGTGCGTGTTTACACGCAAGTTTTAGGTTCGATTCGTGGTTGAAGAGATATGATAAGAAATTAGAAACAAAATAAAAGCTGCAGAAAGAATTCTATCAAAAAAATGTTTTACTTTCGTATTAACTCACTGGCGAATATTAATAAATAAATTTAATTCAAACTTTTCCTATGCAAATTTTACATAGAAGTCAAATCATTACAAGCATTTACAGCCCACGTATACTTGCCTCCAAAAGATTGCAATAGATTGAAAACACTATTTTTTGTTCAATTCAATAATTTTTGTCAACAGTAAGGAATCTTAGAGCATCTGTAATATGTTCGTGGGCATGGGCGGACCTGGGGGTGTCCTATGGGGGCAAGTACCCCTCCTTCCCCCAGGATTTGAAGATTTTTTTTTAAGGAAAAGAAGATTCTGGAATCTCTTCACTTCAACACCCCCTTTTCTCGACTCGTGTCTCCCACTCCCCGTCTCCCACTCTCGGCTCTCCAACTCTCCCGGCAACATAATCGACTTCGCGCCCTCGACGTCCCTCTCTCACACCTGACACCATATTTGCTACGGCCACACCACTATCATGTCTGGTCCGAGCTCCGCCGTTCCAACTTCCAAGCTCAACGGTTCCGCCCGTACTCTCTCGATCTCCCGTGGCGATGTCACTCTCATGGTTGTCGCCCGGCTCCGGTGATAAGGTAAGTTATGGGTTTCCTCTCAAAATGAAAGTAATAGATTTAAGGGCTTTGTTAACGTTTTCTGATTTAGGGATTTTTAGAAATTGATAGGGATTTCTAATTAGGGCTTTTAGGGATTTTGTTGAAACTTCATTTATTGTAAAAGCAACTGTGAGTTGATTTGTTATTTACAGTCACTTCTGGAGGAGAATTGGAATTCATATGGAATACCTGCCTTGGAGATGGCGATGCAGAAGGCAAGTGTCTAAGTTGCATTGAGTACATTAGGTTTCCTCTTAGGCATTGTTTGTGTATGAAGGAATTATGAAATGTTACATTCTCGCCTTCAGCCTCGATTTTTCAGTAGCCTAGCTACTCCTATCTGGGTATATATTTTTTTTCAGGCAATTGAGAAAAAAGCCCAACTTGAAGAGTGGGCTGTACCACACGTTGAAACCATGAAAATTGTAAGTCATCTTTGCATAAGCTAGGCTAAGTATGAGTGTTTGATTTTCTCTAATTGATGTTAATGAAAAAAGCAGGGATTATGGTATGCATTCATAGTTAAGTTGTTTACATTTTCTTTCTCTATTTAGCATATATTTTGTTGTGTTTCTACTTATCTAACGTAAGATAAGAAACTTACATTAGTCGGTTGCATTACAAGTGAGAGTAGTACCATAACTTTTTAGTTTTTAGTCATCACCATTAATTATTTTGAAAGTCGAGTTGCATTGCATTGAAAATTTGATTGTGGCCCCCAGTTTCAAAAGTCTGCGTCTACCCCAATTCGTGGGTTGTCATTTGGGTGACGTCTAAATGGGATGACTTCCAATATATGTGNATTCGTGGGTTGTCATTTGGGTGACGTCTAAATGGGATGACTTCCAATATATGTGACACTAAGATATAATAAATAGACGACCTCATTCAAGTTTAATCTTTAATAAATTTAGTCTACAATTCAAGTTTCATCACTAAAGTACATATAAAAGGAGAGAGAAAAATAAGAAAAAGGACAGGCGCAGAAATATAGAGAGAGAGAGAGAGAGAGAAAAAAGAAAAAAGAAAAAAGGACAGACCGTATACATTTAGATCTTTCTCTTGACTATATGTACTTCTATTTTTTGCCTATTCATAATGTTGCAGTTAAAATAGGGTATATGCGGTATATGTATTCAGTTTTAATTAAATTATTCTTATATGAATTGTTCAAACAAACTAATTTCTCATACTAGTTGGATCTCAATGTTTTAAAAAAGCAAACCAGTCTACAACTTACTATTTATTTATGATATAATAGTGGCACTTTGACTCATTCTATGTTCCTCCATATAGATTGTTTTCTACAATGGAGTTCGTGGACTTTATTTTTATTATTATTTTTACATTGGTCGACAAATTTAATTGTTTATCTCCTTTTCTCTCAACAACCCTTTTAGGAATAAACTTCACAATTCTCCATGATAAGCTGCAAATGATGTGTATAGAAAGGGCTTAACAAATTATGTTTGTCACACCACTTTTTAAATACACCTTAATCACAAAAATATATTTTTGATAGATACACCATAACTAAATAGAAACATTATATATTGCCACCTATCTAGAAACAAAAATAAAGAAAGTTACAAATACCACAAATTTGTGGTGTATTTTCACTTTAATATCGTGTTTTGTAAATTTACACTTTAAATATTATTTTTTACTTTTTGGTAACAAAAGACAAAATTATCATTGCAAAGGAATAGAAATGTTAACAAAATTGTCATTATAAATATCTGAACCTACCATTGTTATAGAAAAAAAAAATAAAATAAAATATCACACTGTATATATTACTTATTTTGACAATGTTTGTCATCTACGAGTTCATCCTTAACCACATAAGCAAATGCCATATAATTTCCTTCGTTATAAAAATCGAGGTTCTCATTATCCGAACTAGACTTATTATTAGTGAGAGTGACATTCATAGATTTACCTATGGTTTTCTTATAATTTGGGCTTTCAGATTTAACGTGTCCAAAATCATGCCACACATGACACCTCATAGACCTTTCCAAGTATCTTTCTTTTTTATTTTATTTTTCTCCTAGATGTACTAGATTCATGTTTAAACTTATAAGAAGGTCTCTTATTGATCTTAAGGAAATTCTTAAATTTCTAGAAAGATAGGCAAGCTCTTCATCCTTAGCCATGTGATCATTAGTGGTGTCACTATCTACTTCCCTAACAGTTTTAAGGGCTAAAGTCTTATTTTTTTTAGATTAAGGTGGGTTAAGTTCATATGTTCACAGAGATCATACAATTTCTTTTATCTTAATTGCATCTAGGCCCTTGCTTTTTTGAATAGCAATGATCTTATGTCTAAATCTCTGAGGTAGAGATCTTATAACTTTCCTCACTATTTTAGGCTCAAGGATTCTCTTACCTAAGTTGAAACTAAAGTTGACTATATTATTCAATTAAGCATAGAAATCATTAAAAGATCCATCATCCTTCTCCTAATTTCCTCGTATCTAGTAGTCAATATTCGCAATTTTAAATTTTTAACGGTCTTGGTTCCCTCATGTGTAGTTTCTATTATATCCCAAGTTTCTTTAGCAGTATCACACATACCCGTTAAAACTCTTCAAGGGAAATAGCCATAAAGATAGCTTGAATACCTCTACTATTCCAATTGTAATGCCCCGAAAATTTTCATAGAATAAAATTTAAATTTTGTGTGCTATATCTTGATGTTTTGAAGGTTAGGACTAAAATGATTTATAGAAATTATATTTTATTTGGGTCAAATATTTAAATGAAAAATCTATATGTACACAATGTTTTACCTAAACCTCCAATAGGGGGCCGCCACTTGTGCATTTTGTAAAATATTAGGTAAAAGCTTGTGTACACCTAGCACTACTCATATTTAATTTTTGGTAGAGTAATGATAAATATATCAATATTGATTTCGTTGGATAAATCGTAATTAGATACATATTTAGGCTCGAGAAAAAGTCGATTCAGATGAATCTGCTCCAAGATATTTCAGTTTGAAGAAATTGTTAAAAGTTAGTTTATTTTTTTTTTATTTAAATTATAACCTTCATTATGTGAGTGGGAGTACTGTACGTGTAGGGAAATGTTATGATTGAGGATTTACCTCTGGACATGTGTACAAATGCTATATTAAGTGGACTTGGCCAATGCTTTTGGTTTCAATTTCTGTTTGAGTAATGTTATTCATCTTCAGTGGGGATGCAAACACAGTTTAGGTGGATCTAAATGATACGTAAAATGAAAGGTGAAATTAAATTAATTTCACATATCATTTAATGTCACATTAACGCCACTTAAACTGTGTTTGTAACCATAGTAGAGATGAATAGCATCCCCAACGTAATCCAATTACTCACCTTATTCTACACGATTCCCACTACGTGCTAGATTTTGAGGATAAGTTATTATTGCTTATGCATATAGATACATGTATATTGGAGGGGACACACGCACAAAAGAAAAACAACAAAGCGGCTATACGATAAGCAACAGAGGCAGAAAAGAAATAAAGGGAACGTGATTTTTGTTGTATTACAAAATTAAAGCAAGTTAATAAGGTAGGAAAAGAGGTGCAATTGATTTATCTCGTTAAATATTTTGTTCATGTTAATGAATTTTATACTTATGAAAGTTAAAGATATGATATGATGTTCTATGATATGATGTTATGGCCATTCTGGTACAAATGATATGATATGTTATGATATGAGCGCTTACCGAATTTCTAAAGATATGATGACGGTATGATTTTTGTGACGCATGTTCTAAAAGTTTTTAGTCGAGATTGCACCATATTTTTAAGTTCCTATTGAGTATTCGCATGTACTCACCCTTTTCCTCTACTCACAGATTAGATCGGGTTGTTGGTTGGAGGACGATGAGGTGATCTCGTTGAGTCAAGATTCACTACGATCAATAAATTAAATCCAGTGTAACGAGACTAATTTTCATTCCATCATCAGCTTTAGTCTTATTATCCTATGTTTCTTTCATTAAAAATTGTGAAATACTATTTATTTGGTTATAAATTTAAGTTTATGTTAGATTATATTGGTAAAATAAGTATTTTATTATTTATCCAGTAATTCTGATACGCTCGATTTTTTAATTTTTTTGCATTTATTTTTATGAATCTGGAAATTTAGGACACGTTTGTATTATCTGTCTGTTGAGTTCCTTACATGAAATGGGTTAAGTTGGTCTAGTCAATGTTATTAATTGGGTCAAATAAATTATGAGTTGTGTCATAAAGCTAATTTTTGGACTTTCGTTCCCTTCACTTTGCTGTTGGTTCATAATATCATCACTACTCATTTTCTTTTCAAAAATAAAGAATGTATACCAACCCTTCGTAGCCTTGTAAGTAATTATTTATCTTCCCGTTAAAAAAATAAATAGATAAAAACAAGAACAAAAATTCTTAATGAAATTCTTGATAACGATTTAAATTCTTAAAATTTGGGTCGTTTTGGTACGACTCCTTCAAAGTTGAATGCTTTGGTGCACAATCATAACTTGCAAACTCAAGTCCAAGAGTTGATAGATGAAATTAAAGAATTGAAAGCTTTGTTTCAAATGAAGAGTAAAAGTGCTGAACAAGAAAATAATGTAAGTGG